>JAQQSU010004560.1:0-14047 GCA_028627135.1 Pseudochirops cupreus
ATCTATTGCTGAAGGTATTATTTTCTTCAGTCAGGTTTTTGACTCTCTTTTCATGATTTTTTTTGCATCATTCTCATTTCTCTTCCCAATTTTTCCTCCACTTCTCTTATTTGGCTTTCAAAATCCTTCTTAAGCTCCTCTATGGCCTGTAACCAATTTCCATTTTCCTTGGAAGGTTTTAGTGCAGGAGTTCTGACGGTGTTGTCTTTCTCCTGTTCCATTCTTTGATCCTTTTTGTCCCCAGAAAAGGAATCTAAAGTTGGATTGTTGGGCTTGCTTTTCTTCCTTTGCCTGCTCATGTTGCCAGTCAATTACTTGGCTTTTGAGCTCCGTAGAACTCTGCTTTCAGAGGGGAGAGCTCTGTCTCAAATTGCTGGGGTTTTTGCAGCTGCTGGAGCTATTAGGAGGCCTTCATCTCTGCAGCCCCCACCAGCTTTGGCTTACTGAAAACGCACCTCAGGACCGCCACCCAAGACCATGATCCCAATCCAGGGAGCTCAAGGCAAGACTAATTAGCCTCTGAATGATTCCTTGGCCCCCTTGCAATCTGCAGGTTGTGAACTCTGGAGCAGCCACATGGAGGTGGCTGCAGGGCTGCCACTTCAGCTGCTTCTAGCACTGGGGCAGTTGGCTGGACCCTCTCCCCCAAATTTAGCCAAGTTCCCCTACCCTTTCCCTTTGTCCCTGGCTCTAATGGGTTGATAATTCTGGAAACCACCACAGATTCTGGTGATACATTCTCCTGAAAGCTCCAGCCATGGTTTGTCCTTGTCTGCCCTTGGGCTACAGCCACAGGTTCATGTGGTGCTGGTCTGGGTTCCCAGTGCACTGTGATGAACCCCTTTCCATCTGCCTGCCAGGCTGCCTTCAGCAGGAACTTTGTTTTTCTCTCCTTTTGTGCATTCTGGAGCTCTAAGATTTGTTTAGAGTCATATTTTATTGGTATTTGAGCTGGTTATGGGGGGAGCTGTGGAGTTTTGCTGCTTCTACACCACCATCTTGACACCTTCCCCCCTATGCCCTTATTTATAGCCCTTTGAGCATAGTTCCAGATTGCTCTCTAGAATGGTTGAATCAGTTCACAACTCCACCAACCATGCGTTAGTGTTTCAATTTTTCCACATTCTCTCTAGCATTTATCATTTTTCTGTTTTGTCATCTTAGCCACTCTGACTGGTGAGATTTGGTATGTCAGAGTTGTTTTGATTTGCATTTCTCTAATCAATAGCAATTTGGAGCATTTTTTTAATGTGCTTATAGATATCTTTAATTTCTTCTGAAAACTGCCTTTCATATCCTTTGACCATTTATCAATTTGGGAATGATTTGTATTCTTATACATTTGACTCAATTCTCTGTATATTTTAGAAATGAGGCCTTTATCAGAGACACTGTTTGTAAAAATTCTTTCCCAATTTTCAACTTCCCTTTTAATCTTGGTTACATTGGCTTTGTTTGTACAGAAAATTTGAATGTAATCAAAATTACACATTTTACATGTTCTAATGCTCTCTAATTATTGTTCAGTCATAAATCTTCCCTTCTCCATAAATCTGACATGTAAACTATTCCTTTGCTTTCCCAGATTGCTCACAGTATCAGTCTTTATACCTAGATTGTGTGCCCATTTAGAATTGATTTTAGTACAATGTGTTGGATATTGGTCTATGCTCAGTTTCTGCCATAATATATTCCAGTTTTCCCAGCATTTTTTGTCAAATAGTGAGTTTTTATCCCAAAAATGGGGTCTTTGAGTTTATCAAACAGTAGATTACTATAGTCATTGACTGCTGAATCTCATGTACCCAATCTATTCCATTGATCTACTACTCTATTCCTCAGCCAGTACCAAGTAGTTTTGATGATTGCTGCTTTATAATACAGAATAAAATCTTGTATGGCTAGGCCACCTTCTCTAGCATTTCTTTTTATTAATTCCCTTGATATTCTGGACTTTTTCTTCTTCCAAATGAATTTTTTTTACTATTTTTTCCAGCTCTATAAAGTAATTTTTTTGGTAGATTGATTGGTATGGCACTAAATATGTAATTTAATTTAGGTAAAATTGTCATTTTTATTATGTTAGCTTGACCCAGCCGTGAACAACTGATGTTTTTCCAATTAGCTAGATCTGACTTTATTTGTGTGAAAAGTGTTTTGTAGTTGTGTTCATATAGGTACTGGGTTTATTTTGGCAGACAGATTCCCAAATATTTTATAATGTCTACAGTAACTTGAAATGGGATTTCTCTTTCTATATCTTGCTATTGGATTTCAGAGAAACATATAGGAATGCTAGGGAGTTATGTGGGTTTATTTTATATCCTGCAACTTTGCCAAATTTATTTATTGTCTCAAGTAGTTTTTTACTTGATTGTCTAAGATTCTCTTAAGTATATCACCACATCATCTGCAAAGCATTGTGGGTTAGTCTCTTATTTGCCTAATTTGATTCCTTCAATTTCTTTTTCTTTTCTTATTGCTACTGCCAACATTTCTGGTACCAACTTGAATAAGAGGGGTGATAGTGGATATCCTTGTTTTACCCCCAATCTTATTGTAAATGCTTCTAGCTTATCCTCATTTCATAAAATACTTGTTTATGGTCTTAGATAGATGCTATTTATTATTTTAAGGAAGACTCCATTTATTCCTATACTTTCTAGCATTTTTAATAGGAATGGGTGTTATATTTTGTCAAAAGCCTTTTTTGCATCTATTGAGATAATTCTATGGTCTCTACTAGTTTTGTTGTTGATGCATTCAATTATAATGATTGTTTTCCTAATATTGAAAAATCCCTTGCATTCATGGAATAAATCCTACCCAATCAAAATGTATTATTCTTGTGATAAGTTGCTGAAGTCTTTTTGCTAATATCTTATTTAAAATTTTTCTTCTATATTCATAAGAGAAATTCCTGCTCTTCCCCTCCATTGTGAGATAATTTACCCTGATCTATCTCTCCCTTTCTCCTTCTCCCAATATATTCTTCTTTCACCTCTTAAATTTATTTTTTAGATATCATTCCTTCAACTCATCCTGGCTGCTTGCAATAATTTCTCCTTGACCTGGGAACTCTGGAATTTGGTTATAATATTCCTAGGAGTTTTCTTTTGGGATTCTTTTTCAAGAGGCGATGGCTAAATTCTTTCAATTTCTATTTTGCCCTCTGGTTCTAGAATATCAAGGCAATTTTTCTTCAAACATTCTTGAAGTATGATTTGTAGGTTCTTTTTTTGATAATGGCTTTCAGGCTGTCCAGTAACTTTTAAATTATCTCTCCTGGATTTATTTTCCAGGTCAGTGGTTTTTCCAGTGAGGTATTTCACATTGCCGTTTATGTTTTTCTTTTTTTTTCTTTTGTTTGGATCTATTTTACAATATCTTGATTCCTTATAAAGTGATAAACTTCCATTTCCTCCAATCTAATTTTGAAGGAATTATTCTATTCAGTGAGTTTTTGAAATTCCTTTTCCACCTGATCAATTCTGGTTTTTAAGGCATTCTTCTCCTCATTGGCTTTTTGGGCCTCTTTTACCATTTGTGTTAGTCTATTTTTAAGGTGTTATTTTCTTCAGTATTTTGGGGGGTCTCCTTTAGCAGGCCACTCACTTACTTTTCATGATTTTTGTGCATCATTCTCATTTTTCCCCCATTTTTTTCCTCCCCTTCTCTTACTTGATATTCAAAATCCTTCTTGAGTTCCTCCATGGCCTATAACTTTGTTATCTTCTTATGGTTCCATATTTTGATCCTTTTTTGTCCCCAAAAAAGGATTCTGTGGTTTGCTTGTACTTCCTCTGCTTCCTCATATTGCCAGTCAATTATTTCACTTTTGATCTTTTTGCCACAGTAGAACTCTGCTTCCACATTGCAGAGAGATATGTCACACATTGCTGGGGTTTTCATAGCTGCTGGAGCTATTAGGAGGGCACCCTCTCTGCACCCCCCACAAGTTTGGGCACACTGGTTACACACCCCAGGACCCAAGACCGCAATCCAGATTGAAGCAGGTTAAAGCAATAATGATTACCCTCTGTATGGTTGCTTCGTCCCCCTACAATCTACAGGCCAGGAGCTCTGTAGGTGCCACATGGCATCAGCTGCACCCACTGTCCTGCTTCCACCCCTCACCCTGGGGGCAGGAGCCAGACTGCACTCTTTACTACCCAGTTCCAACAGGGCTCCTGACTGACCTTTTACTTTCTCTTTGGTGTTTATGGGTTGAGAAGTCTGGAAACCACCACAGCTGCTGGTGATTCACTGTCCTGAAGTCTGCTCTTGCCACTACTGTTTGGGGCTGCCCTGGGTCTGGAACCATGCAGCTCACATGGGACTGTGTGAGGCTCCCAGCCTGGTGTGATAGACCCTTCCTATTGGCCTGCCAGGCTGCCTTCAGCAGGAGATTTGTTTCTCTCTGTCATTTTGTTGATTCTGTAGTTCCAAAATTTGTTCAGAGTCATTTTTTCTCATGTATTGGAGGTGGTGGGAGCCTGACCCACTCATTCTTTATTATTAAATTATTTAGTTTCCAATTAGTTTTAAGTGTATCTTTTCATGGCCATTTATTGCATATGATTTTTATTGCATCAATTTTTGTGTATATGGCATATACTGCTGAGAAGAAGGTATATTCCTTTTTATCCCCACTCAGTTTTCTCCAGAATTATATCATATCTAGCCTCTCTAAAATTCTATTCCTTTCCTTAACTTCTTCTCTTGTTTATTTTGAGGTTAGATTTATCAAGTTTAGAGAGGGGGAGATTGAGGTCCTCCACTATAAAGTTGAACTATTTACATTCCTACATGGAAAAATGATAATTGTAACTCATGAGACTTTTCACAGTATGCGGATAGTTGAAGTAAATATATATGTGTATATATTTATACCTACATATATTTGTATGCATAGGAGGGTGTATATGTGTATACGTGTATATATATATATATATATCTGTGTCTGTGTCTGTCTGTGTCTGTGTCTGTGTGTTTGTGCATGTATACATAGACAGATGGCACAGGCTGAGTTGAATGAAAAAGTAAAATTAAGAGGTGAGAGAGGAATGAGAGGAATATATTGGGAGAAGGAGAAAGGGAGAAATAGATTAAGGTAAATTATCTCATATAAAAGAGGTAAGAGAAAACTGTTACAATGGAGGGTAAAAGGGAATGGGTTAATCTTACTCTCATTGAATTTGACTTATGGAGAGAATACCATGCACACTCAATTGAGTATCTTACCCTACAGGAAAGTAGGGGGAAGGGGATAAGAGGGGAGATGATAGAAGGGAGGGCAGATTGGGGGAGATGGTGGTTAGAAGCAAACACTTTTGAAAAGGGACAAGGTCAAGGGAGAACATAGAGTAAGTGGGGTGCAGGATAGGATGGAAGGAAATATAGTTAGTCTTTCACAATCTAACTACTATGGAAATGTTTTGTGCAATTACACAGGTACAACGTATATTGAATTGCTTGTCTTCCCAGTGGGGGTAGGTTAGGAGGGAGGAAGGGAAAAAATCTGGAAATCAAAGTTTTAAAAACAAATATTAAAAAAAATTGTTTTCTATGTGCAACTGGAAAATAAAATATGCAGACACTGGGGTATAGAAATCTATCTTGCCCCACTAGAAAGTTAGGGAGGAGATGGGAGAGGATATAAGGGAGACTAGACTGGGGGAGGGGTATACAGTAGATTCTCTATCTGGGGTAAGGGGTAGAGGAAAGATGTGGAGAAAATTTGTAACTTAAAACCTTTTGGAAATGAATGTTGAAAACTAAAAATAAATAAATCATAAAAAAGAGCATTTTGACACTTTTATTGAAGAAGGGATTTTTGTCAAATGGTTAGACACATACTACAAGATTGGGCCTGTATAGAAACAGAGTTAATCGAGAGTTGGGGTGCAGATTTAAATGGAGGAAAGGAGACCCAAAGCTGTGGGCTCATAGAATCACCTGACTCCTACCATGTCCTCAGATCTCAAGTACTTGAAACAATTAAGATTGTTAGGAGCAGATAACCACTCCTAGGTCCAACTCTCTTGGTTTGAGCTGAAACCATACTTGTTTCTCACTTGAAGAGCACTTAGTTATTTATTGCTATATATGAATCTTATAACCTATAATTTTTGTTTGTACTTTTCTTTGATAATGAGGTTTACAGCTATTACATGGTGGTAATAGTAGTTATAGGAATCATGGTTGTACATGTTTATGTGTGTACAAACTTTGTGTTGTAGAAACAAAAACAAAAACACTGGGTTTGGAAGCACAAATCTTCGGACTGAATCCCACTTCCAATACCAGCCTTCTGACTTTAGTCGCTCAACTATCTGGGCTTTTTTTCCCCTTTCTTTTATGTCCAAAATTGAGCTCATCACCTTTCTCCCTTAACTCTCCTTTTTCCTAACTTCTATTACCAATAGGGGTAACTCCACCCTCTTAGTCCCTCAGGCTGATAACCTAAGTGTTATTGACTCCACACTAGCTCTCACTTCTGTGTCCAATGCTTGGCCAAGGTCTGTGGATTTCCCCTCTTCAGTATCTCTCAAATATATTCCTTCTTTCCTCTAATACCATTAGCACTTTGGTACAGGCTCTCATCACTTTATTCCTATTCTGTTGTTATAGCCTTTTGGTGGTCTTCCTTCCTCAACTTTTCCCCCACTCCAGCCCATTTTCCATTGAGCCACCAAAGTGATCTTCCTAAAGTGCAGATCTGACCATGTTAGTGCCCTCCTAAATAAACACCTCTGGCTCCCTATCACCTCAAGGATACAGTATAAAACCCTCTATTTGACATTCCAAACCCTTATAACCTAACCCTCACTATTCCTTACACTACTCTCCCACACATATTCTTCAACCTAGTAACACTGACCCCTTTGCTTTTCCACAAACAAGACACTCCATTTATTGGCTCTGGGTATTTTCTCTGACAGTCGTCCCATGCCTGGAATGCTCTTTCTCCGCCATTCCAATTACTGGTCTCCTTGTATCCCTGTAAGTCCCCACTACAATCCCATCTTCTACAGGGAACCTTTTTGGATGCCTGTTCATTCTAATGCCTTCCTTTCTTAATTGTTTCCTAGTTATCCAGCATATGACTTGACTATATGTTATTAGGATTATTTTGCTTCTTGTTTGCTCCACTAGATTCTGTGCTACTTGAGGGCAGGGACTTTTTGGCTTCTTTTTATATCCCCAGTGCTTCACACAGTACCTGGTATATAGTAGGTACTTAATAAATATTCATTGACTGACTTCCTCTGTAAGATGATGGAGTTGAGATAGGCTTTAGTGGGTAGGGGCTAAGGTGATTAATATAAGCTAAGGGTAATCAGGAATATTGATTTTCATTACACATCCCTTAGAATCACTCTTCTAGACTAGAGATATTTGAGAGATGGCTGATAGACATAATTCCAGCCTATTACTTCTCTTAGAAATAGGAGAGATTGACTAGCCTCAGTGGTCCTGGATCTTGCCTTCTCCTCCCTTCACAAAGATTGCTAGCATCTCAGTTAAAGACCTCCTACTCTCTACAAAAGTGTGCCAGATCCCAGACCATTTCAGTCCATGCCACTTATAAGTTAACCATCTTCATATATTTAGACAATCCAACCAATCACATATACGTTATGGAAGAAGTATGACAATCACCATCACCTCATATTAGGTAACTTCAGTGCACTCAGAATTGAAAGAGGTTTACATGTGCAGATGATGAAGCCCTTTATGTGAACAAGATAGAGTTCAGGAAAACAGAGTAGCTTAGTTTTCAAAATATTTGCCACAATGAATGGTAATCAGCTGGGTAAAGTAAGGAAGGACCAATAGGAAGATGGAAGAGGTATCTTATCCCACCCTTCTCCCCCTACCCCAATCCCAGGTACCCATGCATCAGTTTCCTGAAAAAGATGGAAGAACCAAGCCTTTATTCCTCTTTGTGGATAAGGTAATACTAATATGTGTCCCATATGGTATGAAGCAATTAAGGAGTCTGTGATGCAAATGCAGAGAGATTTATCATGGATTCCAAATGAGTTTGTAATTAACTATTGAACCCAGCTTAAGAGACTTGACTCACTATAAAGATGGACTTGAGTATGCTTGACTCATTAGACTTGTCAAAATATACACAATACAGAGGCTTGAGGAATGGGTTGTTTATGAAGGGACCTTATTATCATCATCTCACTGTGTACCCTGGGAAGGATAGGGAGAAAAATTAAAAGCATATGGAAAACACGATGATATCCTTTCCCCTATTTGTTGTGCAGAAGCAAAGGAAGCATTTTGGGGAAACTCTTCAATTACTTTCCTATACAGTCTCAGAGCCTACCAGGTCATCCACTGAGGTACTTTGGAGAAAATAATGCTAGTGTTTTAACCTGAATTTAGAGTGACATCCTTTTACAGTCAAACTTCAATCTCTGGTGAATCATTGTTGCCTTGTATTCCAAAATTTTCTATTTGAAAATGAATTTTTGACTTCTCTGAGTCAGTAGCTGGAAAGTTCATGAATTATAATACCACCATTTCCTCCTTATCTGTTAATTATTAATATTTTTCTATTATGAAGATGTTACTAGTGTTCCTCAAGTGTTGGAGAGTCTAAAGCAGGGGTGGGGAACCTGGGGCCTTAAGGTCAAATGTGACCTTCTAAATCTTTAAATGTGGCCTTTTGACTGAATTCAAATTTTATGGAACAAATCACTTATTATTTTTATCATTTTAAATAAAATCCTTTCTAAAATAAGATTTGTTCTATAAAATTTGGATTCTGTCAAAAGGCTACACTTATGGGTTTAGAAGGCCACATGTGGCCTTAAGGATGCAGGTTCCCCACCCTTGGTCTAAAGGATAAAAATGGGCTCATGTCAAGAGGAGATGTTTCGAAGTACTCAATTTGAAGTTAGGAAAGCCTGGGTTTGAATCTCACCCAAGGCACTTGTTAGCTATGTGGCCCTGGGTAAGCCATTTGTCCTTTCTAAACATCAATTTCTTCATCTGTAAAATATAGGAGTTGGACTTGAAAACACTGTGGTCCCTTCTAGCACTCAGACTATGATCTTATGATCTGTCCTAATGATGGGCAATGATAAGTAAGAGTAGAAATACAAATTGAAGGCATGCTAAGTTGCCTTTCCTTTGTTATTAGCATCTGGCTTTCAGGAATATGTCTAGACATTAGGGAAAAGAGGGATATTCTAGTGACCAGGACATTAAAATAAAACAGAATGTGGTTAAATGAATAACTTGGTGTTTTGCAGATTTAGTTTGATCAATGATGAAACATTATATGACACTGCTGTGACAGCATGAAAGGTTTTGTCAGAGCTTCAAACAAAAGGAAAGTGTGAAGTCACCTTATCACTAAGGTGTCTTTTTTTTCCAGTTGGTGCTTATAGACTTTACTTGAAAACCTCATTGAGGGTATAGTGGTGGTTCTTTTTATTTTTGATGGAAATGCATTTTTCTATCCCACAATCAGTTTACTATCATCCTTGATTTTTTCTGTGACATCCCAGCAGTCACTGTAATTTCTCCCTCACTGTGAACCAGCTGTCCATAATTGCATTCAATAGTGGGTGAACCAAAAATCTCTCTTCAGATTCCAGAGAGAGCCTAAGGGAACAACAGTAGAAAATAATTAAAACATGATTTAAGAATAGTTTTCTGGAATGTTTTCCCTTGATTAACTTTGAGCACATTTGGGGGGTAAGGGAATTCTTGGGTCTCTATCTGCTGTCTTTTCTGCCAACTGTTCTATGTAGTAGTGAATAACTGTCAGTCTCTGTATTTTCTATGTTCTAGCTAAAAATTTGTCCTTTCAAATACTGATATGCAGAATTCTAGAGAATAGCAAGGAGATATGGGAAAGCTTCTTAAATGAATCATGCAACAAAGCAGAATAAAACAATAAAATAGGAAAGAGAAAATGTCTTTCATGCCAAAAATTGACATGATAAAAGACAAAATGATAGAGATTTAATAGAAGTAAAAAACATTAAGAAGAAGTCGGTAGAACATATAGAACAACCTCCCAAAAGATATTGATATCAATAAGCACAATAAGGATTACTGGAATTTTTGTAGGTGGCAAAGTATAACATTCAAGTGTGTCTTTGTGCTTGGCAATAATGTTATTATAAAGTAATTATTTTTTAAAAATATTTTAAAGAATTAAAACAGCATAGGAGGTATAATTTCTGTATGTGTGGATGCTTTGGTCACCATGCACAGACCATGGAACCTGTCAGTACATGACCATGGCTTGAAGGGGTTTTGTCTTTCTCAAATTCTCTTTGATAAAATCAGCAACTCTATGCTGAAGGGGTCTTTGGAACTCAGGGTTTGGATCATTGCAATTTCAGGACTTCCTTCCTCCTAGGTAGTTTGAACAAGGTCTAAAATTATCTTGGCTGCTTCCTCTACCATGTGAAGTGAACATTATTATTAATGGGAAAGTTGAGTTTCTTAGCTGCTCTGTTTTTGCCAGAAACAATTTCAGCAGATATTAGATTAAAACTTTCCATCAGTACAACACTACATCTTTGTGTCAGTTTGTGATTTATTTCCTCAGCTCCTTATTTAAATTCTCCTTCAGTACAGGTGATCCATAGTTTATTGGTGTGGGATTTTGGAATTTCTTCTATTTCTCCTTTCATGGATCTTATCTAAACACTCTGAATTTTGTTAGATCTACGTATTGTATTGCCAAACTGGTATTGAATGTAGTTATAGAATTTTTTTTCCTCCAAATTATCTCCACTTATTATACCAACTTCCTTTATGACATTTGGATGAGGCAAGTAAGGTAAATAAGTATGCAATCCCTCTTTTAAAATAAATAAACAGATAGGTAAATTGCTGAACAAATAAATAAATAGATAAATTAATAATAAATGTGGCATCATGATTTTATCAAAATGTGGAGATTAAAAATTATGTATAGTCATCTGTCCTGGGAACAAAGTCAAAACTACTGAAAAAGACCATTGTCGCTATATTTTTTTTAATCAACTCAGATGGCATCCTTCTCCAATCAGGTTTTTAGCAGTGTATTTTAGTAGATGCTTAATTAAAGGTAAGAATGAATGGAATCTACTGAAGCAAACAGCTTTGGACTGTTGGAAGCACTATGTAGCCTCCTAAATTTGTTGGAACCTGCTTTTCTCCTTTTCAACTATGGAAACTGATTCAACAGGACATCTATCTTTGATAGATACAGCTAGTTACATCCAATGGGTTGCCTGCCTAAATGCATTATCATTTGAGCTATTTATCTTTTTCATCCTCTCAGTGGATATAAGTAGGTGGCCAGATATTATCAGTGATGACCTGCATGCTAAAAGCAGCTTTAAGGACATCATCAGGAACAACATACATGAGTCAAAAGGGAAGTGAGTTCATAAGAATGAAGATTAAAACCAAACGGACAAGAAAAGTGCTCCACTGATGTTCACAAAATAAAGACCTTAAAGGACTCCAGTGAATTAAGGGATTCCTACATGAAAGCTTTGTAGACTATGTTGTTAGAAATTGCACAGCATACATGGGTTGATGGTGATTTATACAGATGAAGGTATAACTGGGTATTCATTCATATGTATCTTGCAAAATCTGGCAGAACTCTACCCACTCAGGCTCAAATGGTTGTCCAGTTTTCTCAGGGCAAGAAAATGGTTTTTTTGAGAATGTAAATCCTAAAAATCCCCGTGGGGGGTGGAGATTCTGCCCCCTCCCCCCCAATAGTCCAAGAAATACGTAATTACAAAGACAATATTCACACCAATAAGATCACATATCTATTGAAGGATTATACTTTAGGTCAATTTTAAAATAAATATATGGAAGATGGAAATGAGGAAGTGAAACTCATTGTAGTGTAATTCAGCTAAATATCTGTGTAAGTAAATAAAGATAAATATGAAAGTTCCATGAGTGAAGCATTTAGATGATTTATCCCCACAAGAAGGGCCCAGATGTGCCAGAAATGACTAGAATTTTCATATATATATTTTCATTCTTTCATTCACTGTCATGCATTGGGATGGGCAAGGGAGTAGGAAGAGCAAGACCTATGCAAATAAAGTCCCCAAGTGTTGGCTGGATACCTAATAGTGAGTTATGGAAAAAGCACATACAAGAATTGCATAGTGCATGATGTAGGTGATTTGGAGAAAATAAAATTTTTCATTTAATAAGAAAAAGCAAAGTAATGCTCACCAAGGAAAATATTTAATTAAATATTTATTATGCCTTTTCACATGGATAGATCAAACCAGAAGGCTGTATAAAAATTCTGTTCTCAGAGTGAGTTCTCTGAGATCTTCAATTCCTATCACTCTTGGAATTAATTGCCAAAGTGGACAGCCTGGTCTTAGTATGTATATATCTTAGGTGTCCTCAGCACTTGCTACTTTGAAGATATTAAACCTTAAAATACCCTTTTTCTAACCAATATCTCATATTATCCTACCTCTTACTGTTGTCACTCTTCCCAAATCCATTATTTACCCTCATCATAACTGTCAGTCTTTTGCCCCATTTCCCATCTGTAAGTCCTTCTCTGCCCCCATTTTCCTTCTGAATGAATCAGGATTCAACAACACCAAAGTCTGGTCTTCTGATGCTTTTGTGTTACTAATCACCAACCTTGGGTAATTCCTACAATCTCTTTCTCTGTTCCTGCTGGAGAAAGACTGGCCAAGACTGAGAGCTGTGACATAATTCTGTTGCTTTTGACATTTTGTCCTGGGTCATTTTTATCTTATGCCATAATTGTGAGAAGAAGGAGTGTTCATATGTATCACAACCCTTACACTGGATAATGGTTGGTATTGTTTTGGAGACTACACAAAATGTAAATGGGGGATGGAGCAATGTTATCCAAATTAGTACACAGTTGACTATAAGTTTATTTTTTATCCTTAGAAGAAAATAGGCAGCAGCCATAGGAATCAAAATGGCAAATTCAATATTTCTAAAACTAGTGTATTCACTATCCAGTGCAATGACAAAGGTTTACTTACCTGATCTATTTCTATGGAAACTCCTATTCCTAGAGTCCTCTTCTATCCTTTTTTTCTCATTCACCTCATCCCTACTCCCAAACTACCCAGTTACAATATAAGTAATATTAAGGGGAAAAGAGTCTTTCATAAGTGATATTCAATAATGGATCACATCATTACCATTTCTTATTTGCCTAAAATATAGAGAATATAAGACCACACTGTGCTTATCATGAAAAAATATTTGATTTTGTAGAGCAAAATATTATCTTAAAGGCTGTCTTCCAACCGGGTGTCTCAAGTATAACATCAAAATCATTTAAGATTCCTTGAAAAATTTAACTATAGAAATAACTCTATTCAATGACTTTCTGATCATTAACTCCAGGCAGGGAATATAAGAGGAGATGCATGTTTGTCAAAGATGTTTGCTGTGGTAGGGGAGGATTTTGAAGACCACTGTGGGTGGTGAAGTCCACCAGAGTCCAAAACTATTGCAGATTATATTCAATTATATTCAATATATTGGAATTCTAAAAGAATGAATTAAAGATTAAATAAAAATTTATCTTTGAGTTAATAGGAAGTAACTATAATTTGAATAAAGTGACATTAGGAACTTTAGGAAAATCTCTTTGACAGCTGTGTGAAGGATGGATCTATGACTGGAAATACTTGAGACTGGGATACCAGTTTGGAGGTTTTTGCAATGGTTTAGGCAAGAGTTGATAAGTACTTTAACCAGGTAGGAGGCTTTGTGAGTGGAGAAGGGCGCAGTTGGTCACTACATGTCTTCAAGTTTGAGGTATATATTATTCCTCTGGTAGCAATCTGTGGATGCCCTTGATTGTGCTGTCTTTGTATTCAGAAGTTCTAACAAGTTTTCTTGTCTTGTTTCTTTGCCGTGTGTGTGTGTGTGTGTGTGTGTGTGTATGTGTGTATGTGTGTTTGTTTCCAAGAGACCTGTCATCTTTATAAGTCTCTCTCCTTCTCCTCTCTCTCTCTCTCTCTCTGTCTCCCTC
>JAQQSU010004561.1:0-14047 GCA_028627135.1 Pseudochirops cupreus
CTCCAATAAACATGAAGAATGCCTTAAAGCTAAAGATGAGCTGAAGAAAGATTTTCAAAACCAAATAAGGGAAGTGGAAGAAAAATTGGGAAGAGAAATAAGGGAAGTGAAAGAAAAATTGGGAAGAGAAATAAGAACGTTGCAAAAATTCCCCAATTTTCTGCTTTCCTTCTGATCTTAGTTATATTTGTTTTACTCATACAAAACCTGTTTAATTTAACATAATCTAAATTATCCATTTTACACCCCATTCTGCTTCTGTGTCTTGCTTATTCATAAATTGTTTACCTAGCCATAAGTCTGGTAGGCAATACATTCCATGTTCTTCTAATTTTCTTATAATGTCTCTTTATATCTAGGCCATGTATCCATTTTGACCCATCTTGGTAAGTGGTGCAAGATACTGGTCTATGCTCAATTTCTGCCAGACTGCTTTCCAACTTGCCCAACAATTATTACCAAATAATGAATTCTTATCTCCAAAGCTTAAATCTTTATACTTGTCAAATACAAGGTTGCTATACTCATTTGCTGCTGTAAATTCTATGTCTGTTCTGTTCCACTGATTTACCTTTTGATTTCTTGGCCAGTATCAGAAAGCTCTGATAATTACTGCTTTATAATATAGTTTAAGATCTGGTACTACGAAGTCTCCTTCCTTTACATTTTTTTCATTAGATCTTCTAGATGCAGCTGGACTCAAACAATGAACATTTCTTAGTCACAGGAAAGAAGGAGGGAGGTTGCTGCTAGCCCTTATTATCAATTTCCATCCAATTATGTTCACTTATATCTATGATACTAGCCTTCCTATTTTCTGTAGTCCCTAAAATTATAAAAGAGAAGTCTCCCCCTAAATTGTGATCTCAGTTTTGCTGAGGAAGTTGAAGTCTTATTGGTAGATTCATGCTTTAATAAATCAAACATGCTTGAAGCTTTGGACAGTTTACAGTAATTTCAATTATAACACTCCTAATCTTCTGGTCTAATAAAGCAAAAAGAGAAGGGGGTTACAGAGGTTAAAACAATTATCAAAGCAAAGTGGTGAAAGGAGGCCAGAAATCACCTGGGTCACCTTGTAAAACAGATATGAACACCAAGGGCAACACAAAATTAAATAAAAGGTCAGCTGCAAAACAACACCGAGATGATGACTAACTAACTGAGCTTTTCTCAGCAATGCAAGGTTATAAGACAACTCCAAAAGATTCTTGATGGAAAAAGCTATCCATATCCAGAGAAAGAATTACATAATCTGAATGCAGATTGAAGCAAACTACTTGCTCTCTCTCTTTTTTTGTTTTGTTTTCTTTTGTTTCTTCTTTCTCATTGTTCATTCCATTGGTTATAATTCTTCTTTACAACTTGACTATGTTTAATGTGAAGGTATATGTAGAGCATATATCAGATTGCATGATGCCTTGAGGGGCAGGGGAGAGGAGAAGGAAGGGGGAGAAAATCTGGAATTCAAAAACTTGTGGAACTCAATGTTGAAAACTAAAAGTAAATAAATTTAAAAGCAAAAAAAAACCTAGATAAAGACCAAAAAAAAACACCAAAACACAGAGAAGGATAAGATTAGAAGCCACATCACGTCACAAATAGTAAAAAAAACCAATGGCAGAAGCAACTAAGCAGAATGACGTAGTTAAGCCATTTTAATCCAAAAATTTGTACAGATGAAAATGGAAGAAGGGTAACAAAGATACATGAAATGGAATAGCTCTATCAGAATTTCTATAATGATTTATTCACATATTGATAATATTATAATCACCACCTAATGAATCTTACCATCTAAGTATTCTATATGCTTTGTAAAGAAATGGAAATAACATTGAGTAAGGGTAAAGTAGCTAGAACTGGCTTTCATATTGGTACTAACAAGGGCTGGACTGGAGCCAGCTCTGTCTTCATTCAATGTGAGCATTTATACCTCCAAAATTGGCAGTCACCACAAATCAGGACTTAATTTATTGTTTTGTCAATTGTCTAAATTTAATAAAGTGTTAATAATACAGCTTAAACATAAAAGTATGTGTGCATACATTTTTCCCTAGAGCAGCACTGAGCATTTATCAGAATATCTATATATTGCTTTTCAAACCTTTTTAAGCTCAGCAGTTCAGTAAAAGGCTCAACAAATGATGACATCACCAGCCTGGAGGCCTAGCAATTATTGGCTAATAATTATAATCATAATAATAACTGGTATTTATATAGTGCTTTAAGGTCTGCAAAATGCTTTAAATCCATTATCTCATTTGAACCTCACAATGTCCCTAGAGGCAACCTAATTGTATAGGCCTCAGGCACAAATTTCCAACTTCATTAAAAAGGATGTGATTCCAAAAGAATGGTAAATACCACTGATAGTGCTATTATCCTGAAAAGGTGACCAAGGAGACCATAACAACCAGGACACATATGCCTCATTTCTCGTCTCTAAAAATCCTTATGAGAATAAGCCATGCATATAGCTATGCATAAGGGAATAGTCTGGCTTTCATATATTATTTTCTGGAGGTGATTTATCAGTTCTTTAGATTAGTGCTTTGTTTTCTGTTTTCAGAAATTCTGGACAGTTTCCTTGTATTATTTTTTACATTAGGGTATTAAGGATTTTTGACTTGGAGTGTTCTTCTGGGAGACCTATAATTCTTAAGTTGGCTCTATGCACTCTGACTTCATGATCAATAAATTTTGCTTGTATGGATATCATGTTTCCTTTTAACACCATTGGCTTTTTTTCTTTTTTCTTTTTGAGGGCAATTGGGGTTAAGTGACTTGCCCAAGTTCACACAGCTAGTAAGTCTTAAGTGGCTGAGGCTCGATTTGAACTCAGGTCCTCCTGACTTTAGGGCTGGTGCTCTATTCACTGCACCACCTAGCCACCCCAACACCATTGCCTTTTGCTTCTCTTCTTTTAGATTGTCATTCACTACTATATATTTGCATTCTCAGTTATCTCTCCTTTGTTTCTTTGGTAAGATTTGCCACCATGGATTCAAGTTCCTCTATTCACTAATTATTTATGTTGTGTCAAATTCCCATAAGCCTATTAAGGAGCATGAAAGATCTTCAAATTCCCATTACCATTACAACCTTTCAGGAATATCCTGCTGTATATAGTTGGATGTTCTCTTGAGAGTCCTTAGGTTCCTCTGCCTCCACATGTGGATTTGTTTTCTTTTTTCTTGAAATATTTATTCATAGATTCCTTGACTTTTTTTTAAGTTGATCTGGAGACCACATTCCCTTTTGTTATTAATATCTTCCCTGTTGGTTATAAAGCATGAGCAGCTTTCCAGATGACTGCTGCTGTGAACAGCTTTCAAGATTCTGATTACATAGTATAGTGAGCTCTCTATTCAATAACAAATCAAAGCAAAACATTCACAGAAAATCAAGGTACAGCATTCACAATGTTACAACTTATCACAGAAAATCAGAATACAACATCCACAATGACATCGTAACTCAACAACTTATCACTAAGATGGCCACATAGTTTTCACCAAAGTGGTCACATAGTTTAAACAAAGTACAATCATTTAGTCAGTCAATCACTTAGTAACTCAATCATTCAATGGTTCTCTTTTAAACAAGGTGCATTCATTTAGACAATCATTTAGTTAAGTCCTTAATTCAATCAGTCTTAAGGAGGAGAGCCTCCTTAATCTTTAACTTACTCATCCTTAAGGAGGCAAGGCCTCCTTAAGAGACACAAAGTAAAATAGTCAAAGTTCTCCACCCATGGGGTGCAATTAAGTTACAATATCAGACACTACTCAGCACTCTCTTAAGGGATAGTGGAAAATACACAGGTCATCCATCCCTCAGTCACAAATAAGTTACAATTTTATCAGTTACTACTCAGTATCTATGGAGAGGTTTTTTTCATCTTGACCCAAAGTAGGCTCTCATATTTCTTCCACAGTCCCAGCTTCTACCTGAATTCACCAAACTGTCACCTGGGTTCAAAGGCAGACATCTCCCAACTACTTGTCCAGCTCTCCATGCAGTTCCTGTTCCACACGGAAGCTCACAGTGTCCAGTCCACCTTAAACCCTTCATAGTCTCTATTCCTGGGAAGTCAAGGCTTAACAAAGCCACAAACAGACAAAATACCAACACCACAGTCATGCTTCCTCTGGCAGCTCCAGGATGGCCTTTGGAAGTCTTCAGTAGAAGTTTCAGCTGGCCCTCAGAAATCCTCAGCAGCTCCTTAGCAGTCCCTCAGCAGCTCCTCAACAGCTCTGGCTGGCCCTCAGAAGTCTTCAGCATAAACTCCATTCAAAAAATCAAAATCACTTTATTCAGCCTCCACATAGCTTGCTCCAAGAAATTCTGTCTCAGTTCTCAATTCTCATTCCTCTTCTCAATTCTTCTCAATTCTCAGTTCAGTCTTCAGTCCAGCAACAGCAGCTGCCCTGCCTCCACATGCTTATCCCAAGGAGTTCTGACTTTCCCATCTAGTTTTTTTCCTTATATACAGTATTCCTCCTTCCTGTTCAGCCCCTTCCTGTTATGTCAGCAACAGGAATTGATACCTTCTGTTTCTTTAACAGAGGCTTAATTTGAAACTAGGTGCTAAGTACCTCTTAGCTTTCCAATACAAAGGGATCTTCAAATTTCATTATCATTACATTGGTTTATCTGCTTATCTTCAAGACCTTCAACTGGATGTTCTTCCTCCTGAGATAGTTGGTAATTTCAGCTTTTCTTATTTTCCTCTACTACTTTATGACTTCTTCCCTTTGATAGCAATTTCCATGTAGACTGGACCTCAAAGCCATTTAGTTCCTCCCATAGTAAGCAATTTACATTTCATCTTCATCAGTCAGGTATAGCTCACATCTATATTCTCCCTCAAAATGGGTAATGGAGCCTCTTCTTGAAAGACACTCAGTACAAGTATAATATTAGGTATGGTATAGTGTTTTGAGGTGTTTTTTCCCCTCTACCACAGTGACTAGGGTAGCTGGGTGGCACAGTGGATAGAGTGTCAGACATAGAGTTAGGAAGATTCATCTTCCTGATTTCAAATCTGACCTCAGAGACTTACTAGCTGTGTGATCCTAGGCAAATCACCTAACCCTGTTTGTCTCAGTTCCTAATCTGTAAAATGAATTGGAAGAGGAAATGGCAAACCATTCCAACATCTTTGCCAAGAAAACCCCAAATGAGGTCATGAAGAGTTGGACATGACTGAAAGTAACTGAGCAGTGAACCACAGTGACTACATAAGATACAAAAGACTCACAGGTATATGATAACACATACAGAAACATAAAGTACATCAACTGACCCATTGTACTCCTCCTTAAAGGTGAAAGTGTTTAGCGAGACTAAGGAATAGATACTTCACTTTTATATTCATTTCAGACCTATATTCTGTGAGCATCTTATATAGTGGGGATCTCCTGGATAGCCAGGGGAGGGCTCTCTTTAGTCTATCAGGTTCAGTTTGATCCTGTCTGTAGTCACTTCTGAGAAACATATTGTTGCAGAAATCACCTACTGCTGGGCAGCTGGCACCTGATTCTGGAACTATGACAATCTCACATCTATCTCTCTGAATATATCCATTTCTTTTTTTTTTATTTTTGGAGGGCAATTGGAGTTAAGTGACTTGCCCAAAGTCACATGGCTAGTAAATGTGTCAAGTGTCTGATGCTGGATTTGAACGCAGGTCCTCCTGACTCCAGGGCTGGTGCTCTATTCACTGTGCCACCTAGCCGCCCCTATATCCATTTCTTAGAACTGCAGATTGCTGGCCTTTAGTCTGGGAAGAAAACAGAAAGCAGAAAAAGCTAGTCTGGGACTAGAGTTCTCCTAGGCAAGCACATGTTCTCACTACCATGTACTTATAAAAAAGAAACGAGCATTTAGTAAGCACCTACTGTATGCTGTACTATACACTGTACTATAAACACTTTACAAATGATATATCATTTGATCTTTGTAACAACCCTGGGAGGTAGGTGCTGTATTTTTATCCCCCTTTTACAGTTGAGGAAACTGAGACAGACAGAGGTTAAGTGATTTGCCCAGTCACACAATAACAGTGTCTGACATAGAAGTTGAACTTGGGTCTTCCTGACTCCAGGCCCAGTGCCTCTGTCTACTATGCCTCCTAGCTGCCTCTATTGATGGGAAAGGGATGTGGAAACAAGACAGGAATCCCTACCCCTACTTTGATAGAAGACCAAGGGAGAGAAAGCACTGGAAAAGACAGTGAAAACTGTTTCTCCTCAACTCTTCCATTAATCCACAGCTTGGGAGGCTCTTTAGGCTCATTTGGCCAATCATTTTCAACACAACCACACTCAGGGATCAGTCAGAAGTGTCATCCCAAATCACAGTTCCTACAGCACTAAGCTAGAGCAATTATTCAGCTCTATTAAAAAATGCTCCCTTTCTGACAAAAGTCTATGCTCTGTACTTTATCAAGTGCATTGGGAGACTTAATTGATATTGATCTACAATCCCATCTACAAATATAGCATTCCCATACTTCAATGAATCTGTGATCTCACTGATAAGAATATTCCCTCCAGTTACAAAGATCACAGTCCATTCACAACTCACCCTATGGGACTCTTGTCCATGTCCTTCCATAAATTTTCCACAAGGGTTCTGACTAAAACCACTGGGGGCCTTCCTCAAATTCTCTTGACACATCTTTCCAATTTTTTTTTAGTTGTCAGTGTGGATTCACTATTCTGAATTCTGCTTAAAATTAATGCCATTGAAACAGGAATAAGGAAGTCATGAGGATGGTGAGAACTTAATCAAGGAAAGCTTTTGGAATAGGGAGATTCTGAGCATTTGAATTTTAGGATAGTCTAAGTCTGAGGAACAATTTCCAGCAACAGGTTCCTGGAGCATTTGGATCTCCTTTATGATCCTAAACTATGGTCTCAAATAAAGTGGTAGCATCTTTTCAATTTTTCTCAAATATTAAAAATACTGAATTTCCAGTTCACTTTGAATGAAGTCAATGGAACTAATTGCTTAGGTTAGCACTTCTTGTTTATAGATAATAATTGAAGGTCGTGTAGGACAAAGATGACCCTTGCCCAAAATGAAATAAGCAGAGATGTCTCCAAGTAGAGACAGGAAGGATTTATTTATGTCTTCTTGCAAGAAGGGCAGTCTCACTACTAGAGGCAGTTTAGTAGGAGAGGCAAAATACAAAATGCAAAGCTTGGTTATATACCCAAAAGACCACTTCTTTTCCCCCTCCCTTGTTCTGTCCTGTTCCTGTTAATCAGGAACTGAGGCACACATTCTTAACCACAAAAATTTGCTGGCATTGCAGGTGAAATGTCAGTAATATCAAAAAGCAGAAGGTACATGTCTAGCAGACATGAGAACAGACAAAATATGTCATCAATATCAACTTAGATATGAAAGTAGACAATATTTTATTAATCATGGGGTTTTTAGGACATGGTGACCTGTCCAGAGTTCTGCAACAGGATTTCCAATTTTATATTTGTACGGGTCAGATGGTGGTCAGGGGAAACAAGTCTGGAACATTCAGGCCTGTGGTCAAATTTTGCAAGGTCTATGCTTTCCCCTCCTACACATTAGCTAAGCTTAGCAAAAACTTCAACTTATGACCAGGGAAGGATTCCAGGCTTCCAGCCCAATGAGTCTTGGTATTTTAATGTTAACTGAGAAGTTTTCACTTTTATTCCATTCAAGGTGAAAGTTTCCTATACAAAGAGGCAAAATATATGGTATTTCAATTATTTTAGAAGTTATTTTGTAATCCTAGGTGCTTTGACTATTTTGTTTCATTTGCTTCCTTCTTAACATTTACTATACATTTGTGTAACTCTAATAGTCTTTTGTACTCATTAGACTCTCAACAGATTAGAAAGCTCATTAGTTTGACTCAAAGTACAAATGAATCAGGAATAGAAGTGAATGGAATAAAAGTGAAAAATTCTCAGGTACTATTCCAGAAATCTGAACAGAATTGTAATAAAGTATCAAAGACTTAGTAACCTGGTCTGGGAGCCTGGTCTTGCCTTACTTCACTGGTCATAAGTTGAAGTTTTTGCTAAGCTTATGTAGGAAGGGAAAGCATAGACCCTGCAAAATTTAACTGCAGGCCTGGATGTCCCAGATTTGTTTCCACTGACCACCATCTGACCTGTACAAATATAAAATTGGAAATCCTGTTGCAGAACTCTGGGCAGGTCACCATGTCCGAAAATCCCCATGATTCATAAAATATTGTCTGCTTTCATATCTATATTGATATTATTAGAACATTTATCTTCTGCTTTCATATCTAAGTTGATACTGATGACGTATTTTGTCTGTTCTCATGTCTTCTAGACATGTACCTTCTGCTTTTTGATATTACTGGCATTTTACCTGCAGTGCCAGCAGATTTTTGTGGTTAAGATTGTGTGCTTCAGTTCCTAATTAATGGGAACAGGACAGAAAAAGAGAGGGGAGAAAGTGGTGGTCTTTTGGGTATATAACCAAGCTTTGCATTTTGTATTTTGTGTCTCCTACTAGACTGCCTCTAATAGTGAGACTGCCCTTCTTGCAAGAATTAATTAAATAAATCCTTCCTGTCTCTACTTGGAGATATCTCTGCTTATTTTATTTAGGAAAGGGTCATTCTAGTCCCACACAGAAGTCAAACTCATTAATTTATAGTTTGAAGACTATGTCTTTCCATTTCATAACAGGGGCATTTTTCAACATCTGCCCCCCATGATTTCTGAAAAGTTACCTAGAGTGATGCAGCAATCATTCACCAGTTCTTTAGGTATCCTGGAATTTAGTTAATCTGACTGTGGCACCTTGAACCTATTGTACATACCACCTCACTTGTCTTGGATTTCAACACCCTCTTAGCCATTTTTATTTTTGTCATTCCCAGTCCACAGATCATTCTCTTTGGGAATAGGGAAATAAAGCAAAATAAAAGTTTTACCTTTTTGTATCTTTCATTATCACTGTCTTATCCATTTAGAACAAAAGACTTTTCCTTTCTGTGCTCTTCTTCTTCTCCCCAACATGCCTTAAAAAGATCTTTTTTGGGTTTATTTTTGGTTTTGCAACCAGCCCAACATCAGTGCTCCAAGGACCAAGAAGTGACCACTGAATCCTGCTCAGAAATTCTGAGACAAGGATTTGACTGGAAGTAGTGCTTCTTTTGGATATGGACTGGTAGGATGAATGCCATGCAAAAACTGTGATAAGTCTGAGGCCACTCAGCTCAGAGACTGAGATAATATAGGAGAGAGTATGTCCTCCAAGGTATCAAGGGAAAATCTTTGTATTTTTGCCCTTGCCACATTTTCAAAGTAAATATCTCTTTGTAAGAGATAGATAATTGATTTAAAAATAGATAAATGGAACTAAGGTGCTAGTATTTGGCTCCTACAGTGAAGGGAACACAACTAGTGGGATCTCAAGCCAATAGTTTCAGCAAAGAAACACTCTAACACCTCAGGGATACTCCTAACACTCCAAGAGGTGTGATGTAGTAAGTAACTTGACTGAAATATTGAACGCAGAGCATACTCATTATAGTGGTATTTGTATAAATAGAATTATCAGCCATGATGTGAAAATAGAAATGGCAACATCTGGCAACTGTTTGAAAATGATGGGGTAAGAGAGTGAGTTAAAGATAATGTAAAGACTACTAATCATGTAGACAAACAGAATGGTGGTTTGTTCAAGAGAAAATATGGAAATTGGGAAGATGAATGGGTTTGTGATGAAAAATAATAAACTTGCTTTTGGATATGTTGAGTTTGAGATGTCTCTAGAACATTCAGTTTGGCATGTCTAATAGGCAATTGGTGATACAGGATTGAAATTCAGGGAAAAAGACTAGGGTTGGATATATAAATCTAGGAGTCTTTGGCACAGATATGATAATTAAACCCATGGGAGTATCTGAGGTTAACAAAAAAAAGAGAAGAGTAAGGGAATTGGTCAGCACCTTGGGGAGCACCCCACATTTAAGGGGTATAATCTAGATGATGATTCAGAAAAGGGGACTGAAAAGGAACATTCAGATGGGTAGGAGAAAGTAGTGTCAGAAAATCCCAGAGAAAAGAAAATATCCAGAAGAAGGAGGTGGTCAATGATGTCAAATGGAGCAAAAAAAGGTTGAGAAGGGTAAGAACTAAGAAAAGGCCATGAGATTTGGCAATTAAGAAATAACTTTAGAGACAGCAGTTTCGTTCAAAGAATGAGGTGAGAAGCCAAACTGTAAAGGATTGAGGAATAAAGGAGGAAGTGGAGATTGTGAGTGTAAAAATTTTTTCTAGGAATTTAACTGAGAAAGGGATATTTTATCTATAGGATGATAGCTTAAGGGGATGGTAACATTTAGCAAAGGTTTTTGGATTTTTTAAGGATGTGGGAGATTTAGGTATGTTTGAAGATAATAGAGGAAGAACCAATAGGGAAAGAGACAGAGACAGACAAAGAGAGATAGAGACAGAGAGAGTTTAAGAAAATATGAAGTTGAGGTTGCAATCTCCTGGAGAAGACAAAAGCAGAGAGAATTAAGTGTACATATAAATTAGCTGGCCTTGATAAGGAAAAGGGCCATGTCCTTATCAGAAACTGGGAAGAAAAAGGAGTAAGGGGTTTTGTCAAGGGGGTAAAGAAAAGAAATGGAGAAGAGAGGATTCACATCAATAGCCCTAATTTTTGAGTAAATAAGGCAAGGTCTTCAGCTGAGGTGGATGGAGGTGAAGGTGTGGGAGGTTTGAAGAAAGAAAAGAAACTTTGGGGGACAGTGAGGCAGGAAATCAATTAGGAAAGAATAAAAAAATTGGCTCACTGGAGTGAGACCCATTGAGGTTGTATAACTTGTTCCAGTGCCATTCAGGAACACATCCCTTTTGACAAGGGATGACTATATATAAAGGACAGAACTGAGAGTGGAGGACAATGTAGAGTAGAATTGGCTAATTACGAGGTAAAGATGAAGGAGGGAGGGGATTTAAGTCAGAGCAGGGGTAATGTCATAAGAAAATACTCCTGAGGGAAGGAGATGTTGGAAGTCTTAATGAGAACAAAGAATGGGTTTAGCAGTATGGACCTTGTGGCATCTGGCTTTGTAGACATAAGTAGGCGGGGTTTTCCCTTCCGCTCAATTGCCAACTTTAAGCTTTTTTGACCAACTTTCTAAGACTTCAGCCAAATATATTTTACCATGTTTCATTACATACATTCCATCACTAACGCTCATTGCTATATTATAAACTATGTTCCAGGAATCTATTATCAGAAACTATTTTTTAAAACTAACTCTTCATTGCTCACATTTGCCTTTCTTTTTTGAATTCTTGTCTTCAAATGGCATTGGTCATGCAAATACTACCTGTATTCCTAAGGTCTTTGGTTTCTCGTGGAGGTCTCAATATCCATAGCATTGTTTTCTTGTTCAAGGTTATCTTTTGTCCCCAAAGCAGAGTGGTTCTTCATTTCACAAAAATTTATTAAGTGCCTACTATATACAAGGGGACAATTCGATAGGCACTAGACATAAAATATAGCAAAAAAAAAAATAGTTGCCAAGGGGGTTATGATCCTAATGGGGGTAAGAAGCATACAAATTATGATGCAAGAAAGAGACAACTGCAATAGAGAAATTTAAGCAAAGTAATATGACAATTTTGAAGAAGAGTTTACTTATAATGAAGTCACTACAACTGCCTCAAAGTCTTTTAAGAAGAAATTAATAACTATGTAGAAAACATGACAAAATAAGTTATATGGAGAGTCTAAGAACCTGACCTAAATTAACTGCAACAGCAGTTTTATACAAAGTATCTGGGGTGTGCATAATCTGTGCATGTGTGAAAGCCTCTAGCCAAACCACTTAATGTTGTATTTTTCTGAATATCATTGGGTTTAAGCAGATTCTCCTTCCTTGGCTACTTATATGAAAAAGATGATCTTTAACTGACAACAAGGATTCACCCACTGACATTCCTCAATGTGAAAACCAGTATGTCACATCTTGCTGTCTTCTCACATGCAGGCTAGACTAATAATTCTGACATCCCTGCTCAGGTGCATTTTTGTCTAGCTTGGTCCTGTCCTGACACTTGCCTTGTCTATTCTATCTCCCTCCCCACTATTTTTAGACTGTCAAAATGAGTTGATTTTCTGAGTAGAACAATGTGATTATCAAGGTTCATAACATCTGGCCTGAATTTCTGAAAGATGCAAAATGTCCCTTTTCCCTGCACAGCTTCATATAAGTATTAAGCAAACCCATGCCCTGTTGAGTCACATGATGCATCCAGTTAAAATCGCATATATTTTATGTTGTTTGCACTTGCATCTCAAAATGTAGCTTTAAATTACTTGGGGGGAGAAAGAACATTACAAATGCAATTAAATAGCCCAAGTTTTAATTCTTAAGTTTCATATTCTAGTTAGGTTTCATGTCTCTGAAAAAGAAATCCTTCCCTATTTTTCTACTATCTCTGATCTTTGGTTTTAGATAAGGACAGCTGCAGCATGAAATTTTCAGGGAATGTTATATAGCATTTTGAGTATACCATCAGTGTGATGAGTGAGGTCCTCATGTGTAGCACAGCTTCAGATGCCAGCTGCTGAAGAACTCAGGAGAGCCCATCAGGGTGTAATCTACCCCTTTTATCCATATCTTTGGGGCTTGCTAAAAATATTACAGGAGCTTCAACAAGAAGACAAATTTGAGAAGTTAAAAAGAAGATATATGAGAACAAGATATGTATTTCTGGACCATAATTTGTAAGAATAATGGCCAGTGATGAAATATGAGCATATGTACATGTATATATCCATACATATTTGCATATATGTACACATACATATATAATATACTATATTCTATGTATTTGTCTATATATAGTCTAGAGAAATGAAGGTTTTGCTTATAAACCTCTCTGTTTGCTTTTATTGCCCTTGCTTATCCCCTTGGGCTGACATGGGAAAGCCCAAGGAGCTGAATGATCTCTAATGCAGATTGGATTGGCTAGAGATTATTCAGGTTCTTTTTTCACTTTGGGGAGAAAACAGGCTTGCAGAAAATTTTCTCAAGTTTTTAGTTAAAAAATGATACACTTGCACATCAAGTGAAGATAAATAGAAAACAGTCAACTTTACATTTTTGGCATCAACAACTGGAACCAATTAGGATTTGGATCAAAGATGGCAATCAGCAAGCCAACTTGTGAAAAACTTGAAAAGGAAAAATTTGCTGCCTGAGGAAAGAACTACCCCTTGGTAAACACAGAAGGAAATGTGAATGCGGATTGACTAAATAGCTAAGGGCAGTTAGGACTTGGTGACGCTGATGATAAAACTACTTTTTATCTGGTCAGTGTTTTAAAATCTGACACAGGATTACTCAGCTATCTGTTGGATCCAACACTGTAACTTCACTAGTTGAGGGCAGGGAACTTTTTATGTTGGGTGACAATTCTGAAGGACAAATTAGTCTAATAGATGAATCTAATCTGTCCCTTTATCAAGTGTTCATTAGAAATTATCTACCTCCTGGATCTCTTATGGATTTTACCATTGAGTCTTTATCCCAGCAGAGAACAAACTCTACACATTTGGAGAACCAGAGACCAGAAAGTTAGGTCTATCACCTGAGCAACTGAAAAATCACAGAACTCCCCAAATGGTTCTTTGAATTCCAGGGAAGGTGAATCAATTGACTTATGGTGAAAGGCATACAGGAGCTTTAACAGAAGAACAGATATATACGTTTGGTCTTGCAAAGTTTGGCCAACTGAGTCCTGGCACTTTTTAAAAACTTCAGTACCAAAGGTTATTGATCATCAGAAAACCATTCAGTTTTAATATCAGATACAGGCCATGTATATACATTTAGAGATGGTGTATCAGCAAGCACCCTAGCATACCTAGGGCGGTTACTAGCACAGGTTCTTAGATCTGCTTTTCTAAAGGAAAGCAACTCAAAATGGGTTAACAATCTTACTTTAATCAAACATATCATTTACCTAGTTCAGGGGGAAAAGTC
>JAQQSU010004562.1:0-14047 GCA_028627135.1 Pseudochirops cupreus
CAGCTTGTAATATTTTCTCTTTGATCTAGGGACTTTGGAACCTGGCTATAACATTCCTAGGAGTTTTCTTTTGGGGATCTTTTTCAAGAGGTGATTGGTGAATTCTTTCAAGTTGTATTTTGCCCTCTGGTTCTAAAATATCAGGGCAATTTTTCTTGAGAATTTCTTGAAGGATGCTTTCTAGGTTGTTCTTTTGATCATGGCTTTCAGGTAGTCCAATAATTTTTATATTGTCTCTCCTGGATCTATTTTCCAGGTCTGTGGTTTTTTCAAGGAGCTATTTCACATTGCCTTCTATTTTTTCATTTGTTTGGATCTGTTTAATAGTGTCTTGATTTCTCATAAAGTCATTTGCTTCCTTTTGCTCCAGTCTAATTCTGAAGGAATTATTCTCTTCAGAAAGCTTTTGAGATTCGTTTTCAATCCGGCAGATTTGATTTTTTAAGGTGTTCCTCTCCTCATTGGCTTTTTGGGCCTCTTTTGCCATTTGAGTTAATCTATTTTTTAAAGTGTTATTTTCTTCAGTCAGGTTGTTGACTCTCTTTTCATGATTTTCTTGCATCATTCTCATTTCTCTCCCCAATTTTTCCTCCACTTCTCTTATTTGGTTTTCAAAATCCTTCTTAGTGCTTGCAACCAGTCTACATTTTTCTTGGAAACTTTTGGTGTGGGAGTTCTGACTGTGTTGTCTTCCTCTCGTTCCATGCTTTGATCCTTTTTGTCCCCATAAAAGGAATCTAAAGTTAGATTGCTGTTCTTACTTTTCTTGCTTTGCCTGCTCACATTGCCAGTTAATTACTTGACTTTTTAGCTCTGTGGAACTCTGCTTCCAGAGGGGAAAGCTCTGTCCCAAATCGCTGGGGTTTTTGCAGCTGCCGGAGCTATTAGGAGGCCGCTGAAGCCCCCACCAGCTTTGGCTCCCTGAAAATGCACCTAAGGACCACCAATCAATACCATGATCCTGATCCAGGCCAGTTAAGGCAAGAGCATTTAGCCCCTAAATGATTCCTTGTCCCCCCCTGCAATCTGCAGACACAAGCTCTGAAGCAGCCTCATGGAGGTGGCTGTGCTGCTTCTGCTCCTTCCTTGCCCTGGGAGGCAGTTTGGCCATACCCTCTACCCCAAATTTAGCCAAGTTCCACCAACCTTTCACTTAGTCCTTATTTCTTATGGCTTGATAATTCTGGAGATTTCCACAGCTGCCACTGATCCACTCTCCTGATGGCTCCAGCTGCAGATTGTCCTGGCTGTCCTTGGGCCAAGCCATGGTTTGAGGCCGGGCTGGTTTCGGCTCCCAGCCACTGTGATGAGCCCTTTTTGTCCTGCCTGCTGAGCTGCCTTCAGCAGAAGATGTGCTTTTCCGTACTTTTGTCAGTTTTGGAGCCCTAAAATTTGTTTAGAGTCATGTTTTATGGGTATTTGAGGTGGCCATGTAGGAGCTGTGGAGTTTTCCTTTTTCTATGCTGCCATCTTGGCTGTGCTCTGGTGTTTTCAACAAGAATGCTTGGGAGTCCTGTATTTCATTGACCTTGAAGTATTTTGCTCAGTTTTGCTGGATAGGTCATTCTTGGTTTTAACCCTACCTCCTTTGATCTCTGGAATATCATATTCCAAGCCCTCCAGTCCCTTAGTGTAGAGTCTGCTAAATCTTGAGTTATCTTGATTGTGTTTCCACAGTTCTTGAATTGATTCTTTCTTTCTGCTTGTAATATTTTCTCCTTGTCCTGGGCACTTTGGAATTTTGCTATGATATTCCTAGGAGTTTTCCTTTGGGGTTCTCTTTCAGGAAGTGATCAATATATTCTTTCTATTTCTATTATTCCTTCTGGTTCTAGGATATCAGTGAAGTTTTTCTTGATACTTTATTGAAAGATGATGTCTAAGATCTTTTTTTAATCATGTTTTTCAGGTAGATCAATAATTTTTAAATGAAATTTCCTGCGTCTATTTTCCAGGTTGCTTGTTTTTCCAACGAGATACTTCATATTATCCTCTATTTCTTTCATTCTTTTGGTAAATTTTTCCTCTACTTCTCTTACTTGATTTTCAAAATCCTTTTTGAGCTCTTCTGTGGCTTGAGACCATTTCACCTTTTTCTTGGAGGGTTTGGATGTAGGAGTCTTGACCCTGCTGTCTTACTCTGACTATATGCTTTGATCTTTGTGTGGTTGTTGTGGCCTTGTTAATGTGCATGAATATTATTGTGGCCTCATTAAACCTTGTCTTCCCAGGAACAGAGACTGTGATGGATTTCAGATGGACTGGAAATTGTGATTTTCAATGTGGAGCAAGAACTGCATGGAGAGCTGGACAAGGAACTGGGGGCTGTCTGCCGTTGAACCCAGGTGACAGTTTGGTGGATTCAAGTAGGAGCTACCTGCCTCAAGTCAAGATTAAAAGACCTCTCTGTGGATATTGAGTAGTGACTGGTTGTAACTTACTTGTGACCTAGAGGTGCATAGCTGTTAAAGTTTCCACTACCCCTTAAGAAGGTACTGAGTAGGAACTGTTGAAGTTGTAACTTAATTTTACTCCATGGGTGGATTACGTTGACTATTTTATTTTGTGACTGAATTAAGGAGTCTGTCATTGATTAAATGAGTGTACTTTGTTGAAAACTATGTGACCATTTTGGTGAAAACTATTTGACCATTTTAGTGATAAGTTGTTGAGCTGTGACATGGTTAATGCTTTATTTTGATTTTCTGTGATAAGTCGTAACATTGTGAATTTCTACACCTTGATTTTCTGTGAATGTTTTGCTCTGATTTGTTATTGAATAAATAGACAGTTTGCTATGCTATGTAATGAGAACCTTGAAAGCTGTTCACAACAGCAGTCCTCTGGAAAGCTGCTGGTGCTTGGCATTACACCAATTACTTGACTTTTGAGCTCTTTGTTAAGTGGAGGGTGTACTACCCCAAGTTTCAGGCATTTTGTGCAGCTTTTTTCAGAGATATCTCTAGGGACCTGTAAATTCTCAGTTCCTTCAAAGTGGTATGATCAAAGGAGAGGTGTTTAGTCCTCTCTTGGCCTGCATCCTGGTCTCTGAGCAACCACAAGCACTCTTTTCTGCCCAGGAACTATGAGAAGGATTCCTTCTCCACAGCTGCCACCAGCTCTGCCATGCCAGTGCTCCTCCTTGTCCCAGGATTGCCACTCAAGACTGTTACCCAATCAGCCACTCTATCCACCCACCATCTGTAGGCTGAGAACTCCAGAAGCAGCCACTGCTGTGGTGTTTGTGGGTCAAGAAATTTGGAAAGTTCCATAGCTGCCAGTGATTCAGTGCCCTGATACCTGCTCCAGTCCTGTCTGTGTGAGTGTGACCCACTCTGGACTGTGCTCCATTCTGAGCATGGTGCAATGGACCTTTCTTTGCAGCCTTCCAGGTTGTCTTGGGCTGGCAATCTGTTTCACTCTGTCATTTTGTGGCTTCTGCTCCTTAAAGGGCTTATGATGAAAAATAATATCCATCCCCAGAGAAAGAGCTGATGGTCTCTGAATACAGATTAAAGCATACATTTTTTAAAACTATCTGTACTTTTCAGGGTTTTTTGTATATGTTTATGGAAATATATTTTGCATGACTACACTAACCTATAATGAATTGCTTGCCTTCTCCACAAGACACATGGGGAGGAAATAAGGGAGAGAATTTGGAAGGCAAAATTTTAAAAATGAATGTTAAAAACTGTTTATCACATGTAATTTGGGAAAAATACAAATTAAACTTTAAAAATAATTTGAAACTAAAGGTTAGAAGAATACAGTGATACAAAAAGTCAAACCACTAAAAAAAAAGGCATGCCTGATTCAAAAATAATTGAAAAAAAAACCTTTTCCCCACATGCTGAAGAAAGGAAAGAAAGAAGAAAAAGAAAGAAAGAAAAGAAGGAAGGACAGAAGGAAGAATAGAAAGAAAGAAAGAAAGAAAGAGAAGTAAAAATAAAGAAAGAAAGAGAAAGAAGGCAAAAACAACCTCTCAAAGGAGAGTTTTAGAAAAATTTTGTCAGTCATTGTAGATACGTCCAACTCAATGATGACGCAATTTGGATCACATAAGAAACAGACAGTTTCAGCACCATTAACATGATTAATGACAGAGCAACTTCTTCAAGGAATGTGGCTGAAACTCAAGTTTTCTAAAAAACTGGCAAGTGGCAAAACTGGATAAAATCCCTCAGTGTTGGCTCAACCATTTTACTATAGTGAATTCATTAATAGGAAAATACTTTACCAACTTCCTCTCAGACATAAGCCTTATTCAACTTTTATTAAAAGAGAAATAATGTATCTGTTACTCACACCATCTAGTTGACTGACCACAAAATATCTCTAGTTTTTATCATAAAAAATTCTTTAAGTACTCTAAATTAAATATTTTCTGAAGGGCAAAAATGGGCATATCAATAGTCCCAATGATAAGATGACAATTTATTTTTGATATGTTATTAAATATACTGCCTAAAAATATCATAGCATTTATTCTGCTTTTATTTATTAAAAAAGTGTTTACTCAGTTGTGGGTTCAGAATTATTCATATACTGCAAATATTTAAAATATACCCCAAAATATTAAGAACACTGAATGTTTGATTTTCACACAGAAAACTACACACACACACACACACACACACACACACACAATAAATATGACAGCAACACAATAATTTTCAAACAATTGAGGTGAAATGTGCCGTTTTTTAGAGAGTTAATTTAAACCCATTATGACATTTCCCATCTTACATTCATTATCGTCCCTTTTTTATAAAACTTAGTATACCTTAACAAATTAATGAGGGAGTTCAAAGCATCTTATTAATCACTTGATGTATATGGATAGCATCAAAGCAATTGCTCCATAATAAATGAATGAATGAAGAGACATCATCTTATGGAATCTCTCCAATGATATTAAAAAGTCTTTTGGAATTGATAGTTGTAAATTTCTTAACATATACCAAAGAAAAGTTGAGAATGAAATCTGTGATCCTGAACCCAAAGGTAATATTGCTCCAATTAATGAAGTTGATACCCATATATTCGTTGGACCCCTGTAGGCAAGAAATTGAGCAAGGAGATGTCTGGAAGAAGGTTATCACTGAATATATTAAGAGAATTACTAACATCCTGAAATCAAAGGTCAATGGGAAGAAAAAATTAAATAGTACCAACATATTACAAGTCTTAATGTAATCATTGAAACTATAAAATGGATCATAACAGATCTGGAAAGTGACCTAACAAAAATGAGTTCAAAATTAATGAAGCACAGAGGTCATCATTTTAAAACAGCTGTGGGAAGATTAACACTTCCTCATTAAAGAGGAAGAAAACAATTGTTAAGCAGATAATATACAAAATAATGAGTTCAAAACCTACAGAAGTATTTTTGGAACAAACAATTATCACTTCCCTACTCTATAGTTAAAGGCTAATAATGGGCACAAAATTACTTGGTTTGTGAAATGTAACCATCAGAAGTTTGCTGGGGATAGATCCTATGAAATGACAAAGATTAAAAATTGAATCCAAAGTCCTTCCATGGAAAACATTTATATAAATTTAGCCAATAGAATTTTGACAAAAGAGCATCAAATAAATGGTTAGCCTTGTTGGGTTTTTTTAGTGGAAATGAAAGATTTTATTATGACAATTCAAGAGCACATCATTTCTACCAAAAATTATAGAAGATAACATTTTTAGGAGCTTGGACTTAGTGATCAAGAAAGCTTATGTAAGGAAATGGTAAAGAGAGCAAGACATCGCTGTAGGGTATAAAAATTCACATCTTCTAAATTGCTAAGAATATGTGACAATGGCTAGAATTATATCAGAAATTTGCTCTATTTTATGGACTTCCAGACAATACATACCTATAGAACAAAGAATTGAAAATATATTTGAGAATTTGACAACTAAACCCTACTGAAACTGGACCATTATCTCAGACTGTGCCATAGGCCATAATTAACTGGATATGAGATAGATTTGATAAACATATCTAGAACCCCTTAAAAAAAAAGATGTCAGCATTTTTTTTCTGTTGTTCAGGTTTCTTTTTTATTAAGGGATGTATGACTTTTTGTGACCCCATTTGGGGTTTTCTTGGCAAAGACACCCCAAATGTCTTTCTCCAACTGATGAGGAAATTGAGACAAACAGGTTTGAAAATGACTTGACCAGCGTCAAACAGCTAGTATTGGGAGGCCAGATTTGAACTTGGGAAGATGAGCCACTCTATCTGCTACCACTGTGTCGCCTATATGTCACCATAGTAAATGTTTCAAATCTCCAAAGTTCAGGCAAAATATAACAACCAAGTAAGAGAGGAGAGAAAATCAAATGGAATTGGGATGAAGTTATGTAATCCCTGTTACCTTGTCTATATTTAGAATTGCACCAAGGATGTTTTTAGTGACCTTATAGAGGATATGGTAGCCTCCTATTGCATTTATTAAACTATATAAAATTTATTTTAGGCACTTACTTAATAGCCCATAAAATAATAAGCATAAAAAACAATAGCAGCATAGTGAATTATACTGGGACCTTCCTTTACGAACTCCATTGAAAAGGACAAGAATAACAAAACAGCAACAAAAAATGACTCAAGTTGTCTAGAACCTCAGGAAAACAAAAACAGACATTGAACAGGGGCTTCCTCTCAAGGAGTCTTCCTCTGATGTCCTTTAACCTTATTAACTAAAAAAATCATAATTTATGCTAAGAAAATAGAAATATTATAGAACTAAAGACCTTGGAATTCAAAGATCAAATTGAACCCATAGATGGAGGAAATATTTAGAAATGGCTTAGTCTTCTGCAGGCAAGACACACTGAACATAAAGATATACATGAGAAAAGCCAAAAGACCTATGGACATCTTAATATCAAATCTCAATGAGGAGAAAAAGATTTTTCAGTCTTTTATTTTTAATTGATGGAGTAAAAGAAGCATTTCTATAACATAGTATAATAAAAAAAAAGATGATTATACATGAAACTGCACATCTACTATGCACAATTTACTATTCCTTTCAAATATTCAACAAAATATTCGTGGATTTTTTCTTTCCTCCCCACCCCAGCCCTAGAGATGCCTGACATCACACACACACACACACACACACACACACACACTGAGAAATATATATATATATATATATATATATATACACACACACAAACACATATATAATGTATGCATGTATGTATGTATGTATGTATGTATGTATATATGTATGTGTATGTGTAGGCAGAGGTATATGTCTATATTTACAGGTATGTGTGTATATATACACATCTCTATATATCTTAAATATATATTTGAAATTGTTCTACAGAAACTTCTATTTGTTAGTTCTTTCTCTGGATGCAAATAGCACCTTTCTTCATATGTCCTTTATTATAATATAACTTGCCAAATTCTAATTTTCAAGGAGTCATTTTCTTCTTTAAGATTTTGTATCTCCTTTTCTAATTGGTTAACTTTCCTTTCATAGTTTTCTTGGATTGCTTTTATTATTTTTCTGGATTTTTTTGTTTGTTTGTTTGTTTTTTACTTTCTCTCTCTTATTTTGTATTTAACTGCCTTTTTAAGTTCTTCAAGGAACTCTTTTTGGGCTTGTGACCACTTGAGATTATTCTTCAGGGTGAGAGTGGCTTTTATTTTTTAACTCACTATCTTCCTCTGAATATGAATCCAGATAATTTTTTACACCAAAGTAGCTATCAATGGTCAAGTTATTTTTCTTTGTTTACTCATTTTTATTTTTAATTCATCTTATTTCACTTTTAGCAGTTCAATATTATAATTATAAGGTTTTAATGCCAATGTTTTCCTCAGCATCAGGACCTTCTAACTATTGTTTCTTGAATGTCATCTTGGGGCTCAAACTCAGCTACTCTTAAATTCCTCTCCTGAGCCCCAGCCTCACTGTCCCAAAAATGTTCTTTCTCCCTGTGGTACCATACCACAGGCTTGTACTCACTCCTCCTCTCTCACAGCCGCAGTCCTGGATCATATCTGGCACTGCTAGGCCCAACTTCCAGAAACAGCAGGGAATTCTTCTATCTTCCCTCTTGCAGCCAACTACTATTCAGTGGATGAAAGTCTGTGAGGTAAAAGTTCCTGAGATGAAAGTTCCTGAGGCTATGAGGTAAAAGTTCCTGAGGTAAAATTTTTTGAGGCCATGAATGATATAAATATTGAGGTAAAATTTCCTGTGGCTTAGTCTGCTTCCCGCAGGGACCGCTGTTTGTTGATTCAGGGAAGTTGGTAAGTCTAGAAATGTTTACATTTCACTCCTACCAAACCCCAGTTGCTGGAGTCTTGTCTGAGGCTTTTTCATGATTTCCTAGAAGGACAACTGCTTTAACCCTTTATTTTTGCAGTTCTATGTTCATTTTGTGGTGATTTTCTGTGTTTTTGTGGAGGAAATATGGAAAGTCTGGAAATTTCTTACCTCTCTGTCATCTTCCCAGAATACATCCTCTGAAAGTTTAAGAAAATGTTTAAGGTAACTCACACCAATGCGACATTATTCTTAACATACAACTACAAAATGGACACTTTTGGCAGATATCTTAAGATAACCCAATACAACAGTAATGAACAAAGGGCCCTCTAATAGAAGATGGCTATGGAGTTTTACCTCTACTAAAAAGTGTTTTATGACTACGTGATAAACAGGTTCAAAACCAACAGCTAGAGGCAGCTAGGTGGCAGAGTACAAAGAGAGCTGAGTCTGGATTCAGAAAGATAAGTTCAAATCTGACCTCAGATACTTACTAGCTGTGTGAGCCCAGGCAAATCACTTGACCTCTCTATGCCTCAGTTTCCTCTACTGTAAAATGGGAGCACAACATTAGTACCTACCTCATAGGGTGGTTGTGAGAATCAAATGTGACAGCATAGGCCTGCCAAATACTAGATGAAATGCTTCAATGCATGAAATGCTTATTCTCTATATCCAAGTAGCAGAAATGATTTTAGAACAAGCATTTAGAACAAGACATTACATTCATGAAGCAGTAGTGAATGCTAACTGCAGATATACACTACTAAATTAGCTAAATGTCACCTAAAGTACTCAACATCCAGAAGGGTCCTATAATATGCTTAAAATGTGTGTGGCCTCCATGGGTCATCTATGAGCAACATTCACATGAATTTGTGCAACAATATGTTGACAGTGGAGCTGGGAAAAAAGGACTGAGCAATTCATATTTGTTTGGAGAAACAGGGGTTTATGGGGCAATTTAGGACTAGCTCATTGCCCCTCAAATAATATTTTTATTATAGACTGCTTTAGAAAATAGTTGTAATCTATAAACTCTGCAAAATGAAAAGCTTTACAAATATAGAGAGCTAGTTTGAGAAATCAAAATCATATGCGCTTCATTTTCATGTTTGCTATTGGGGTTGTCTTGAGGAGAACCCATTGAAGATGTCCTTAAATCAAAAGAGATTTATTAAATTATGAAAAAATATATTTTACTCACCAGTGCAGTCTGCAAAATATTATAAATAAATCACATTTATAAGATAGAGAGTTGTATCACGAACATTTTACCAGAAAGAATTGGAAAAATAATAATAACACATTATTATTGGACATACATATAATGCATTTTGCAAAAGTTTAAATGAAGCAAAAAATGTATAAATAAGGCAGTGATGACGGTGATGATGATGACAAATATGTGTTTAAGTGTTATATTGATACATGTGTGAAATATGTGCATTTTACACATATGTGTGTTTTATGTATATTTGAGTACTACAGAGCTTTTTTCTTTTAAAATATAACTGCGTCTTCATGGGCTATAGGCACAAAATTATTATAAATGCATATAAATTAATGATACTTTTGTACAATTATAGAGTGTGGGGATTTTTGCCTCACACAAAGCCGTATACCAAACTGTATATGACCTTCAAAACATTGAAAAAGCCATAAAATTATTCATGAATTCTTGTCTGGCAACTTTTAATCCTAAATTATACTTCACTGAACAATTAGAACATAAATTAAAATTCATAATGCACATTAAATACATGAGATTTTTATAGTCATGGTGACTTGGATTGTTAGATGTGCCAAAGTAATTTTTTTCTACTTTAAAAAAAAATCCTGTCATTAATTGGCAGGTTTTTTTTTTTTCATGGAGCTGCCTTCCTCTGGAGTCACCACCTGCAATACCTTATTATAGATTCTTCAGTTCCATTATTCATATTTGTGTTTGTGTATCCTGATACCTTCCTATTGTCCTTCACCTTGTGACATGATATTTAATATTTGCTGCCATTTAATGTGGCAAAATAAATGGGAATTTTCTCAAGCCCTAAACCTGACGCCATTGGCAAGTCTCCAGGGTAGAATGGAAAATGAGTATTCTTTGAAACTATGAATATATGACTCTTGAAATGCCCTGTTGTTAATTAGTTATTGGAAGAACAATAAAAGTATATTAAACTGCTATAGTATATACATGCTATACATTTGCTTATGGAGCTAAAAGAAGAAAGAAAAAGAAAAAGAGAAGTTGTCACGGGATATATTGTTAATGTGTCTTCATATTAAAGAAGTTCTTGTTAAAAATGTAGAATAACCTTAATGCATTACAGTAACCACTATAGAAGATATTTTGGTGTAGCCACAGTGTAGTACAACCTTCTTGGAGGCCTCTGAAATATACACAGCTGGCAACTTTTCTTTACTCTTTGGTGGGTCCTAATTTTAGACATTTTCAATGACTTCAAGGCCACTGTGGGAAAATTTCCATATTTGTTAGCTAAACATATTAGATCAAGCTAACAATTTTTTGAATAGGCTTGTTATTGTTCATCCGTAAGGTGTTATTCCTAAAACTGCAATGAACCTTATCACATTATTTACAATAATCTACAATTTACTATACAAAACTGATTTGTCTTGACTTCTGCACAAGGAATTAGTGACTAAAATTCTGAAAAAGTATTCAATTTCAAACGTTACCTGTAAATATCTTCCCGATTATAAATTGGACTAAAGAGTTATGGGTAGGTCCCTATCTATCTGTTCTAGGTAGGAATGCAATTGGCAATACCATGATTCAAGATGATTCTGAAGGACTTAATGATGAAAAATGCTTTCCATCCCCAGAGAAAAAACTGAAGGTCTCTGAATAAAGATTGTAGCAAAAGTTTTTGTTACTTTATTTTTCTTGAGTTTTTTTGTCCACCTTTGCTTTCACATGATTATTATGGATATGTTTTGTATAAATACACATGTATAACCTATATCTAATTGCTTGTCTTCTCAATGAGGGGGATAGGGAAGAAGGAAGGGAGAGAATTTGGAAATAAAAGTTTTGAAAATGACTGGTAAAAATTATTTTTACCTCTAATGGGAAGAATAAAATACTATATTAATTTTTTTTAAAAAAAATTCATGAATTGCTAAAAAAAAAAAACAACCATTTCCAACAGTAAAAAAAAAATAAAGAGAGTGCTATTGTTAGACAAGGCTCTTTATTATCTCCCAGCTAGGTGGTGTGGTGAATAGAATACTGGACTAATATACACTTTGTGCCCAATAACCCAGAGACCCTTCTGCTATTGGTACGTGTGGACCAAATGAGGATCTTGGGGAACTGATCTAAGAGTAATTTTCTCCCTTTTTCGAATAATTTCCCTTACCCAGAGTTGACTTTAGAAGAGGTCCAAATAAAGCTAGCATCATATATCTATGATCTATCTATCTGTCTATCTATCTATCTATCTATCTATCTATCTATCTATCTATCTATGTATATACACACACTTAGAGACATATGTATGTGTATATCTGTATGTGTGCTTATATATGCAAATGTACACATGACACACGTGACCATATATGTATGCGCGTACACATATGTACGCACTGTGTATGACTATATACACACATGTATATACATATGTGTGTATGTGTGATTTGTGTGTAGGTCCCCACAATTACGGTAACAGAACTTGTATAATCACCTAAAGTTACAAATACATACTGAGTAGAAGCGCTTTATCCTACCAAAAAAATACTAAAATTCAAAGGAATAATAGGAGTTCATAAATAGATACAGAAAACACACAAAAGAGTCCAAGGACTCACAGAAATATATAAGCAGATGCAGAAAGTGTTTAAAGCAGTCTCAGCAGTTTTTCTCAGAAGGAACTGAAACAGGCATTTCCAATGGAATACACATCTTTAAATTTTGTGAAGCCCTAGTTCTTCCACAGGATCCTACTCAGTCCCTTCTAGACTCAGAAGCTCTCTGTGCTTAATATTTCCTTTCTCCTCTTGAAAGCAAACATACTTAAATGCTCTTTAGTATGCTGCTCAGATAGAGTTTTTGCCATCAGACATTCAGTGTTCCTATAAATCATTGTAATAGGGGTGTTGGCAAAGATCTTCTCTCTTGCCCCAAACATTTTGTGGCTTTAATGCATAAAAGTGTTGTTGCTTTGCCTATGAGGTTCATCTGAATGATCATGTGAGAAAACCCCCTGCTTTTTCATTGCACAAACCCTGAAACTTGAGGCAACCTTCGTAGCTGGTACTACCCAAGGAATCTCTCTTCACTATCTAGATAGCTATATTTTGGAGTCATTCTGATCAGGAAGTTGTAATTCCCCTTCATAAACACAGAAAGCAGGAGAGCAGGAACATTGTCATTGAGTTTCCTTCTTAGACCACAAAAGCAAACAATTTGATTCTCCAATGTGCTTCTTTCCTAGGTCACCCCACTCCTTGGAAGGGAAATGGTGCAATCCATCCTTTCCCACCAGGAAGGCATAAGGTAAAAGGAGAAAAAGGACTGGAGTCATCTGCTAGTTCTCTTTTATAGGTCATCATGAAAAAAGTGATACATCTGAAGAGTCCATCCTCACCAGAGTCCTGGTCAACAAAAATTTTGTGCATAGCTCCAGCCTCAGAAATCTAGTCAGGAGTTATCTCTAATTATAACAACAGAGGTATTTATAGGCTTGCCCATCATTTCCAAACAACAACAAACATCAAATTGGTTGGAGAACTCCTTTGTTGTACATCTTTTTAAAAAAATATTAAATTGGGGCTGAATCAAGATGGCGGCATAGCAGCAACATATCGCAGCTCTCATATAGCCACCCCAAAATACCCATGAAATAGGATTCTTAACCAATCCTAGAACTCCAAAACGCACACAAAGATACTTCCCACTAAAGTCAGCTCAGCTACGAGGAACCATATCAACACTGCGAACTGAAACCAGCCTGGCCTGAAGCCGCGGCTGTTCCCCCGGGGGGTAGCTGGACGGGAGGAGCAGAGGAGCCTCAGGTGAGCAGATTGGTGGCAGCTGCGAGCAGCCTTCAGAAGTAGCTCAGTGCGAATTGCAAATCTAGGAGAGTTAAGCAGTCTGGCTGAAAGGCCTCCAGAGCAGAAAAGCAAAAAGCAGAGGTTTTGCACCCGCCTCCACATTGCAGCTTCCTGCCCACAGCCTGCAGACAGCAGGGGGACTAAGCGACTGTTTTGAGGCCAGTGCTCTCGCGTTGAGCAGCCTGGATCCGGATCGCCGTCTTGGGCTTTGGTCCTGGAGTCTTCATTATCCAGTCAGCCAAAGTAAGTAGGAAGAGTTGCAGCATCTTCCTGAGAGCTACGGCAGCCGGGAGGACCCAAGCGATTTGGGACAGAGCTTTCCCTTCTGGAAGCAGAGCCCCACAGAGATTAAAAAAAAAAAATCACGGACTGAACAACCATGAGTAAGAATAAGCATAAGAAGCAAAGTAAGAACAGCTCCCAAACCCTAGATTCGTCTTTGGGGAAAAGAAAGTTCATGGGAGAGAGAGGGAGGAGGAGAACACAGCCAGAGCACCCCCACCAGGGGCCTCCAATAAACATGAAGAATGCCTTAAAGCTAGAGATGACCTGAAGAAGGATTTTCAAAACCAAATAAGGGAAGTGGAAGAAAAATTGGAAAGACAAATAAGAATGTTGCAGGCAAATCATGAAAAGAGAGTCAGCAGTATGACTGAAGAAATCAA
>JAQQSU010004563.1:0-14047 GCA_028627135.1 Pseudochirops cupreus
AAGAAAGAAAGAAAGAAAGAAAGATAGGAAGGAAGAAAGGAAGGAAGAAAGAAGGAAGGAAGGAAGGAAGAAAGAAGGAAGGAAGGAAGAAAGAAGGAAGGAGGGAAGGAAGAAAGAAAGAAGGAAGGAAGGAAGAAAGAAGGAAGGAAGGAAGACAGACAGGACCTTAGAGATCATCTAGTGTAATTGAAACTTCCCCTATTTTACTGATAAAGAAACTGAGTCATAGAGTATAACTTTCCCAAGGTCACACAGGTTTTAGCTGGGACAGATGGGATTTAAACCCAGGTGATCTCTTTTCTATTTCTAAATAGAGTTTTATTGGCCAGTTCCAAAAGAGAATTGCTCTGTGCAAAGGCAGAGCCCACCAGAACTCACAAACTCATACATAGCTTGTTAAGTTGTTCCAAAATAAGAAAGTGAGCATGAGGATTATGCCCACCCCACTACTAGAAAGCCACGCTCTTGAAGGATTGTGGCACAGCAACAATGACTGCCATGAAAGTGATAGAATAGGATAGAATCTAGTAGGTCTGGGATTTTGTTGCTTTGGGGAGCTGCTCAGTAAAGGAAAACCTTCTACCAAAGTAAGTCAGCACCTTCCTTGAAACTAAACAGTATTAAAAGTTGTCTAGAGCAGTCATGTCAAACTAGAATAGAAACAGGGATACTAAACAATATTTAAGGATTTCTACAGGAACATACTCACTTACAAATTAACATTCTATTCTATTCTATTTTTATTTATTTTGTTAAATATTTTCCAATTACTTTTTTTTGAATCTGGCTCCCAGAGCATTCAGTAGTGTTGGAAAACAGGTCATGCATTTGACGATCTCTACTCTAGAACAATTACTGGAAGACTAAGTAATTTGCTCAATATTACATAGTCAATATGTCAGAATTTGAACCCAAATCTTCCTGACTCTGAGGTTGACTCTCTGTCCACTACACCATATTTCTTCCCCATTAAAAAGATTCCTTATGTATGAACATTTGATGCAGTGACAGAATGCATGTTGATTCTGCCTTCCACACCCCACTAAGGAAGAAAGATTGGACCTCATTGATTTTTACTATGGCAGAAATCATAAAATTAAAACAGGTACTGCTTGTGAAGAAGTCCAAAGACTGCATGTCTGGTGTACCCTTGGATCAAAAGAACAGCATTGCTTACAAATGATTTTTGTGCTTAAATTGTGTGGCTGATGTTAAAATTTCTGAGAGATAATTTGACGCTAAAAGTTAATCAGCAAATGGCATCATGTTTGCATTTATTCTACTTCCCTTCTACTAACAAAAAATGGGAACAGATGCAAACTCTGTAGGAGTCAGAGAGAAAAAGATCAATGGGGAAATGTAGCATTAGAAGATGTGTAATACAACCTTGACCTAAATTTACTTAGATGCTCAAACTAATAGCTCTCCTGAGCTAAGTGCCTATGAGACTCGATTTTCCCTTCTTTCACTACTTTTGCTGGCACTATAAGACTAAATGAAATCATGAAGAAGAAACTTCAAACCTCCTGGCATATGCTGATACAGATGTCACACCCAGCATCTAATGTGGTTGATTTTCTTTCTCCTACATCTGTCTTACACTCCTGGGTGGAATCAGTCTTGTGCTATATTAGGTCAAGGCAACAACGAGAAAGAAATTAGCTTACCCACTAGGAAATTGATTCTGCTTATCTCTTAAAATCCTTGAATTTTATGAAAGCATAGTGAATATGAATAAAATTACTATCATTGCACATATTAGATACTTAATACCTATTTACTAAATGGAATAAAATTCAATCTCAGAAGACTTAAAAAGAATTAGGAGTACTATATATTTTATGCAGGGACAAATACATAATTTTCTATGAGTCTGAAGAAATGGAATATAATGGAGAAAAGGAAATTTATTTAACTTTCAAATCAGAAGTTTGGCTATTGTTTACCAGGATGAACTCACAAAGAACAACCCCGCAGGGATTTATGTGAACCTTTTTGCTGTAGTTAAGTCATGTCTGACTCTTTTTGACCCCACTTGGGATTTTCTTGGCAAAGATACTGGAGTGGTTTGCTGTTTGCTCCTCCAGATCACTTTATAAGTAGGGAACTGAAACAAAATGACTTGCCCAGGGTCACACAGCTAGTAAATGTCTGAGACAGGATTTGAACTTGTTGAGTCTTCCTGATTCCAGCACCACTACTCTATCTACCAAGCTACATACCTGGCCCACGTGAATCTAGGAAGGGCTAATTCTATAACACCAAAGCTATCTGCATTATCCATGTGCTTTTTTGTTCTTTCTTCTCAAAAATTACTTCCCATTTCTTGCTACCAAAATCCTTTACTTTATTCTAAAATCACTGTCCCATCTTTCTATGACTCCTCACCATTCAGAATTCATGGGAAAGCAGTAATTGACTAGATACCTACACTGGGAACTGGTTGCATTTCACCATTTGCAACCATAATACAGATGTGATCATTCATTCCCAGGTGGAGGATTTGGGTCTGGACCATGGATAGAAAGCATGGATAGAAAGGGCTATATAAACTCACATGCCATTCAAGTTTTGGGAATCAAAATCTATAATCTAACAAAAAGGTGGGCAGATATGGGGCATTTTCAGATGTCTCTACACTCCTTTGGATTCACCTCTGGTAGAATGGAGAAAGCATTGGACTCAGGAGTCATAAGATTTGGATTTAAATTCTCTTTCTGAGAATTTAGTAACTGTGAGACACTGAGCGCAAGTCCCAAAGCTCCTCTAAGCTTGTTTCCTCATTCAATTCACCAGATATCTGTGACTTGTTAAATGCAAAGTACAATGTGCAAAGGGTGGAAATATGAAGACAAAAACAAGTAAAAATGGTCTTTCCCAGAAGGAGCTTATGCACCTGGGGGATACAATATGTCAAATGGAGTTAATAATGCTTGCATTATGTGATTCAAACAACTGTTGTGAAGAGAGTGCTTTGTGAATTGCAAGGTACTTTACAAACAGGAGCTGCTTATTATACTTATGTTCCAATGCCAACTATGCCAATGCCAGTGGTTCAAAGGAGTGAATGTCCTAATCTGCCTAGTTTGCTTATTCAGCCCATTGCCCCATGCTGCGTAGAGGCAGTAGATTGTAGTGGAAAAAGCATGGGAATTAGAATCAAAAAAGAGGTCTAAATCAGGTTTCCACCACTTACTAGTTTCATGGTCTTGGTACAGTTACTGTGAACTCCTCTGTGTCTCAATTTCCTTATCTGTAACGTGTATATAATAATCCTGATGGAAGTACCCTTTTAGAAAGACGAATTCTACCTCCTCAAGAGAAGAAAAAGTGGCCTGGAGCCACACTGACATCTGGGATTTGGATTTTTTTTTTTGCTCATCTTTGGAAGCAAGGAAATGTCACAGAGTTTCAGAAAACAGAACCTAGGAAAGATGAGTTGGAAGCAGATATGGGGAGAGGCTCACTTGACCCTACCCCAGCAGCTGGGTGATCTTGGTGATTTGGAAGCAGTTTTAACAGTGGTAGCTGCTAAAGGGAACATGTTTTCCCTTTCCCAGTCTACAAGAAAGGAAGTTATAGGTCTTATTTATATCTTTGAATTTTGAAATTGTGGGAAATTCCAGTATCTTTGTTTTCAGACTGAGTGTGTGGCAGGACGGGTTGGGTAGTTTTAGCTATACAGAAAAACAGTAACTGGGAAGTTTCTTCCTTGTTCCAGACTGGGAACCCAGATTTCCCACATTTCCTTACAATGTTGTAAGCTCCCAGAGGCGAAATTTTAAAAGAAAAATTATTTCCCACTATTCCCCTCTATTAAGTAGACACAATAAATGCTTATTGATTTATTCACTGTATCGCTTAATTAATTGAAGTCTTCAAGCAGTGGCTGAATGACTACTTATGGGAAGTCGTAATAAGAATTCTTGTTCATGTATGAATGGAACTGAAGTCCTATGGATTGTAGGCACCTTTCAGCTCTCTGATTCTGTTTCCATAGTAGCATTGCCAAAACTATACTCCTTTATATGACAGTCACCATGAAACAGAATAGAAAACATTGATCTTAGATTCTGAAGAGACCAGAATAAACTCTTGATGCATATTAGCTGTGTGATCATAGATAAGATACTTGTTTCTCCAATCCTCCTTTTGTCCTTTTGTAAAATAGTGATAATGCCAATTTATATAGGATTGCTTATTATTCTATAATGTCTGTAATCTCGATCTCGTATGAGGCAGAGATGCACATAATGCATCTTGTTTAAAAATCTAAGGCACTACAAAAATGCTGTGCACTCATTATTTTAGGCCATTAAAATAACACTATTTTCAATGAAATGTTTTAAAAAATGAAGAGAAGAGAACAAATTGAATTGAGTAGGAGACAGATAATTAGGACACCTTTGAAAAGCATGTTGAATTTGGCATACACTTAAAAAGAATTTCAAAGTATCTATAATTCAGATTCCAAGTTTCACATAAAGTTCTCTTTATTCTATTTTACAGATGGAAATACTCATTTAGAGTTTGTCAAGTTCATAGTTTAAAAAACTATATCCCTTTTTATTATAATGGGATATTTGACAGTGTTCACCAACTGTTCTATTCTTCAACGTGCATGAGAAGCATGTTGGAAGACATTGCTTTCCTGTCTGGTCATCCAAAGTCACTTTTTTCATGATTTTATAGATAGCCACTCTGTATTTGCCTGGGGTTGGAGAATCAAGCCTACTGGTGCGTATGAATAGCTATAAGTCACCATTTTTCTAGAACACATCTTCCTTTGGTGTGAGAACTGAGACTAATAGAAATAGTCCATATTCTTTGGCTACTTAGCCAGAAACAATTCCAAAGCCAAATATTGCCTTAAGCTACTCACATGGATTCTCACCCATGAGTGGATGAGGATAGAAATGGTCTGTCCAATATCATGGAAAGGGAGAGTGAATCTGGTCTTCCATTCTGCTTGTCGCTTATAAATTACAAATGAATGTGCCCACTTTTTTACCTATTTAGCAAAAAGATATTTAAATTAGGACCCTTATTAATGAAGTAAAAACAACAGAGAATTCTGCTAGTTGCTTGATAAGGAAAATTCAGATGCAAAGGTATCCTTTCATTTTTTTTTTCCTCTCAGTTTGTATAAAACAATGAGGTGTATAACTAAAACCGTGCTTCTGTGAAGATTTAGGGATGTTGGTTTTCTTAAAGGAACCCTGTTGACAATCCGGCATGTTCCCATGAACATCTTAAAAGAAGGATTAAAGTAAAAAACTTGGTCAGTGTGCATAGAGATCTTATGTTTTTGGAAAATGTGGAGAAAGGAAGATTGTACTTGTGACGTACCGCATGGAGTGAAACCAGCAGGACCTAGTAGGAAGGGCTAATTCAGTGCGTAAATAAAATGGAAATCACTTGCTACCCAGAAACCTCCTTGTCCAACTTTAAACTGCATCCCCAGGAATACAGAATGATATTGATAACACCAAAGACAACAATGAGTAGGAAGGAAGTAATCCTTCCTCCTAATGTACAGGAAAGAAATAACACAAAAAAGAGTAGGCCATCACACTCTTGAACTCATGATTTGTCTGAAACACAGGTGCCTCTTAACAGTATCCTCTGGCCTGGGCAAACCATGCTGGGCAGAAGAGCTGCTTTTGCTGGCATTTTCTGACCAACAATTAAGTTCCACTGCTTGAAATCTTCCTCTTACACAAGCCCTTTGGGGAACGCAAAGGTTTGAGTATTTGTTTCTTTTAGCCTTTAAGCCTCTCTTCACAGAAGTAACAGCTGGCTTAGCTAAAGCCATTTTTAATTTGTTTCTTCCCCACCCCTCCTCTATTGTTGTTCCTAGCACTGGCATTCTGACATTGTTTACACATGAATGATTTTTTTTTTTGGATTCCAACATAATGAAGCTGCTGCACTAATGATTTAGAATATCTACCTAGCTGCATGACTTAAATGTCCAGAGTAGCTCTGGACAAGGAGACTTTGAAGGGAGCACAATCAAGGGCTATTATTCTGCTTTAATAATAGGCCCATTTTCTATTAAATAATCATCCCCGGAGGAATTAATATGAGCTCTTCAAGGACGTCTTGGCATGCTGACTCAGGGTTCAGATCTTATTGGTTTGTGTTGATAGTCTGTTTGACCTATTGATGGAGTCTAAGAACATCCACTCAACTTTGGATGAAAATGAATAGCTGAGTCTGATCAATAGTAAGGGGTTTTATGTCGCTAGCATTTGGAAGAAGAGTAGGCGGCTGCATTAATTCTTCCTGACAGGTTAATGTCAGCATTTTAATAGATTTTGAGGCTTTGACAGACTCATCATAAGAAGGTGAGATGTGTGTCTCCTAAACTCTTAAAAAATTTTTTCTCTTTATCTGAGAGAAGGAAAATTATGTTTTGTAGCTTGATATTTTACTAACATTGACTAATTTTATCAACATTCCAAATATACAAATCTATGCTTAAGGAATGTCATCAGAATGCCCTCTCTGGAAATAAGTCCTTTTTTCTTTCTTTTAAAATTCATTGTTATTTAAGAAGAGGAATAAAGCAAAGCAGAACAAGGAAAAATACTTCATTACACAATGATTTTTGCTTAGAAAACAGTTTATTTGGTATGTAGATGGTCTTAGGAAGTTGTGATAGACCATTGCACTATTCATTGTGACACCCAGCTGCAGTCTGGTAAAGCCTGCTGACCCTTTGTCACAATAATGCATAAAATAAGAAAACCAATTATATCGAAACAAAGTTATCAAAATATATATATTTAAAATATTGATATAATAGAAGCAAATGTAATAGCAGACTATATTTTTAAAGTCATATGTTCAAATTTGCTGGGAAAGCCAAATTCCAAGATTCTCACTGAGGCTGATCAAAACTTGCCAGAAAAACACAAAATCCAAATATAGAATGGATGTCAGAACCAATGAAAGGTCACTATAAAATGATATAGACATAATGCACAGATTTTTCTGGAATATATACCTACTCATTATATCATTTCTATTATAGACACCTTTACAATAAACAAAAGCATCTGCTCTTTGTCTTTTAACTTTAACCACATTTTACTAAAGACACTTTGCATGGAAATGTCATCTCTTGGTTGTGTGTTTTTGAGGGTTGGTTTCTGAGGTTTTACATTTACAGAGATATGGATAAGAACACACAGGGGCTATATCTAAAATCAAACAAAGACAGCAGTTGGCATCAAAAGACCTCCATTCAATTTTCCCCCCAATAGTTATAACTAGTTAGTATCTCTGTATAGTCAATAGGTTTCCAAGACCTACTAATTCAATTATAGCAAGCAGTCATCTACTTAATAAAACTTCAGCCTACCCAATTATTTTGGACAGTTCACCAAAGTTTAACAGGATTAGATTTTAACACAAATCAACCTCTCTTTATCAAAATGTTGAAAGTGAAATAATGAGTTTTTGATTGGATCATGTAATGTTTTTTCCCATGTCACAATTTAAATCTTAGAAATAGTATCACATTGTTATTCTGGGCTGGTGTAGAGGAATTCAGATTCCAATGAAAGTATTATTAGGGGTCAAGCAGTTTTTTCCAAGTCCTGTTAAACAAGAGACCACAACTCTTCCATTTTACAGTTAACAGAAAGATTCAGAGTATAATATTCCTCAGTGCTAATAGCTTATTAATTACAAAAAAAATGATTCAGCAGGAGAAAATGCTTGCTTTCAGACTCTTTTACATGCAGGTATTTCCCATCTCTATAGCAAAAAATTATACAGGATTCCTTGGGAGATTTAACAACAAAAATAACTCTTTTCAATGAACGACAAGAAACATCAGATGAAGCAAAGAACAGACTGGTATCTGCCAAAAGTATTTCCTTTTTGCTTTTATTTTCCTACTTGTTTTATTTTCTGTTGTTTATTTCCCATTATTCTGATTGTTGTATTTTGCTATTTTGTTGTTAGTTTTCTATTTTTGATGAAGGAGGTTCATCACAGAACCCAGACTGAGAAGTGATTCCCTGGGTGTGGTGAGGTGCTTAAGATGCTCCTTGTTGAGGATGACATTTTTTTGTTTGAATCAAGCCCTAGGATATGATAGAGCCTTCTCTCTGAGATCTTTAATCACTCATAGGAATTGAGCCTATTGGTTACCACAGGAGAAAGGAAATGGAGGAAGAATCTTCATTGCCTAGAGTTCAACTTGAAAGAAAAGGAGTCTTTAGAAATGATCCAAAACTTGAAGAACTGGCACAATGGCAGAGGAAACAAACTAAAATGAGAACACATATAATCACAAATTTAGAGCTGGAATGAGAAAATTGAAGCCCACGCAAGTAAAAGTGCTAGCCCAAGCCCATACAAGCTGTAAGTAACAGAGTTGAAATTGGAACAAGGGGCCCGATTCAAAATTTGCCACTTTTTCCATTGTACCACACATTACATTGCCACAAAGGAAGCAGGAGTAGAAGACAGAAGGCAAAGAATTGACGAGATTAGAGTTTGGACCCACAAAGTTTCTTTTCCTGACATAGCATTATCTTATTACAACAGCACGTTATTCTTCCACAACCAGGTTGCTGTGCTTTGTCTAGGACCCTTCATCTCTCCCCTCAGGGTACCTCCAATGAACTCAAAGCCTTCACTTATAAGAACAATGCTGATGGAAAATCCCAACAGCTCCTCCAAGTTTACTAATAATTGTGAAGGGCATCCTGTAGCCTGGTTGAGTGTAGGATTCACTGTTAAATATTAAATAGTAACAATACTAGTAAGTATTTTTTTTGAGGGGAGAAGGCAAGGCAATTGGGCTTAAGCAACTTGCCCAAGGTCACACAGCTAGTAAGTGTGTCAAGTGTCTGAGGTCACATTTGAACTCAGGTCCTTCTGACTCCAGGGGCAGTGCTTTATTTACTGCTCCACTTAGCTGCCTTTAATAAATATTTCTTTTGCGTGTGTGTGACTGGTAATGAAGTTCCCTAGGTCTACTAAAGATCGACTTCCCATTTTCATGATGTTTTGCCCAACCAGAATGAATTGTGAATGAGTCTGGGGAAGTTCTAACATAGGTATACAAGTTTAGTTATACAAGATCTTTTTGAGGTCTTCGATGTGGGAAGTATAGAGTGAAAAATCTGTAGGGAAACTAGTTTGTAGAAGTAGATATAAAGGCAACATGGTGGAAAGAACCCAGGTCCTAATAACTGTAGGCATCGATTTCAAATTCTACCTCAGACTTTTCTTGTTCCTCAATTGTTTTCAGGTGTCTGACTCTTCCTGACTGTTCTTTGGGTTTTTCTTGACAAAGATACTGGAGTGGTCTGCCATTTCCTTCTCTGTCTCATTTTACAGATGAGGACACTGAGGTAAAAGGGTAAAGTTACTTGCCCAGGGTTACACAACTAGTTAATGTCTCAGGCCGCATTTGAACTCAAGTCTTCCTGACTCTAGGCCCAGAGCTTTATCTACTGTACTAACTAGGTGCCCTACCACAGTTATTACCCAGGTAACTTTGGTCAAGTGACTGAATGAAACTCAGTTTTCTTGTCTGTTAAAAAAGGATTTAAACTAAATGGCCTCAGAAGTCCTTTAATAACTCAAAATTATGATCTGGTGATCCCAGTAGTGTGTGAGTTTTGAATGGATACCATTACTGCTATAAAAAATTTGTGGTAGACAATAGGGAAAGTCGGTTATGTTGAAAGTTTGAAGTATAATATCTGAAATACAGTTCAAAGGTTTGGTTCATATTTTCATCAGACTGGGAGTTCCACATTGTGGAAAGATAATTTTTTATATGAAATGTTTTGAATATTGGAGTCTGTAAATGGAATATGATCTGGGAACATCAATCAAAGTTCATAAAAGAGTGGAGACTATATATGGATAATCTACTACGGAATCAGGTGACTCCAACAGTGGTGGGAGGGCCAACATTGGTAAGGAAATGAATGATTTTGCTCAAAGTATCTACCATCCATGTGACATTTTGCCCCTAGGATAGGAACAAATATGCAATGAAGTCCAATGTTTACAGTGCCTGTTGTTAAAGTGGTATAAAAAGGGGTTGCAACAAGTCTTCTGGCTTCTCTTTAGAATTCTTGGCCCAAGCATATACCTATATAATTAGATATACCAATAGATATTATAGTACATTTATGGTCACCAAACCTTTAACAGACTAAATTGTTTTTCTGTTAAGCTGTGATGTCATAGGCACAAGAGAACTGCATTATTTGAGCCTCATTTGGGCGACTTATAGTCATGAGTGAACATGAAGGAACTCATCAGAGATAGACCCTTTGGGTATGGTAGTCAATTTATATTAGAAGGTAGACAACAATGGCTGGACACAGGTATCTTGCACCTATTATTGGTACATAATATTGAATAATGTCTAGCAGAGTGAGTGAATGCAAAGTTTGCAGGTATGAAGGGTTTGTTAATTCTCTGGTTATCTACATGATGTCTGTTACAACAATGAGTCTACCTATAGATTATTTTGTTCTGGATCATAGGTTGTATTGAAGATAAATCTATTAAAATATAACACCCCAAAGATTTTATGTTGGTCAAGTTCCTGTAAAGTATTCCAGACAGTTGTAGCTGGTATGAACCATAATGAGGCTCTTTTCTCTCTCAATATGGTTCTTCCATGACTCAAATGGGGTATATCCTACAGGAAGTCCTTCTCCCATAACGTGAAGTGCCATTCAATGATAGCCAGTTTGTAGGTGAAGTGTGCCCAGCTCAATTCTATTGTGAACTTCTTGAGAAAAGTAACTATTTAGTTTTTTTATTCTATTTCCATTTCCAATGAGGTAGTTTGATTTATTAATATAGCATTAATAAAGTATATTGCACATAATGAGTTCTTAAAATTATTTTTCATTTCATTGTTATTATTACCTCTACCAGCTGGCCAAGTAAGTAAAATATTAATGCAGTAACTAGTATACTAGTTCAAGATGATTATATTTTGGATTTCATAATTAAGGTAGAGCTATTATTACCTATGAGTTTCTTTCTCTTTCAATTTGTTATTTATTTCTTTTTAACATTAAAAAGTATTTTCAAATGTTTTCTCTCCCTCCAACTCTTCTCGCCCAATACTCATTATACATGTGCAAATCATACTTTCATATTAGCCATTTCATACACACACAAAAAAAAAGCAAAAAGAAAAGTGAGAAAATTATACTCTAACTTGCACTGAGTACATCAATTCTATCTCGGGAAGTGGATAGCAATTTTTATCATGAGTCCTTCCAAATTGTCCAAGATTATTTTATTGATCAGAGTAGCTAAGTCTTTCATAGTCAATCATTGTTACAATATTGCTGTTACTCTATGCAATGATATCCTGGTTCTTCTCTCTTCACTTTGAACCAGTTAATCTAGGTCTTCCTAGATTTGTCTGAAATCCTCCTCTTCATCATTTCTTATAGTACAATAATGTGCCATAATAATCATATAGCACATTTTCAGCCATTTCCCAATTGATAGGCATCCCTTCAATCCCCTCAGCATTCCCTCAATAGGCAACCAATTCTTTGCCACCACAAAAAATTGCTACTAATATTTTTGTACATATAGATCCTTTCACTTTTTCTTTGGCATATAATTCTAGTAGTGGGATTGTTGGGTCAAAGTTTTACAACCTTTTGTGCATAGTTCCAAATCATTCATCAGAATAGATGGACCAACTCCATCAACACTTCATTAGAATTCCTATTGTTCCACATCCCTTCCAACATATATCATTTCAGATGTGTGTGAAGTGGTATCTCAGAGTTGTTTTAATTTATATTTATCTAAATACCAATTTTGAGCATGTTTTTCTTATTACTACAGACAGCTTTGATTTCTTCTTCTGAAAATTGCCAGTTCATTTGCTTCTATCAAGTGGAGAATGGCTACTATTTTTAAAAAAATGACCCAGTTTCCTACAGAGGTTTTCATCTGAGATCTTACAATAATTTTTTTATATTATTTCCTTGTGTGTGGTACCTTACAACAAAACATAGTTTCCCTGATTCCCTCTTTTAAGTAGGTCTGGTTTTGCTTTTGTTTTGAATGAGATCATCATTGTTGCCACTGCCTTTTTTACTTCAGCTGAAACATAATAGATTATGCTCTAGTCCCTTATTTTAACTCTGTGTGTGTATCTTACCATTTCAAATGTGCTTCTCATAAGGAACATATAGTTGGATTCTGATTTTTAATCTATTGAGCTATTCACTTCCATCTTATGGGTGAGTCCATCCTATTCACAATCACAATGACAATTTCCCTTCATTCTATTTTCTTCTGTTTATTCTTCTCTCTTTTTTGCCCTATTCCTCCTCAAAAGCTGTTTTGCTTCTGATCACTGCCTTTCTTAATCTCTCCTCCTTTTTATTTTTACTTTTTTTTCTCTACTTTTTCTTTCCTTTCATTTCTTTTTTTTAATTAACTTTTGTTTATTTTTAGTTTACGTAATTCATTTCCATGAGATTTTGAGTTACAAATTTTCTCCCTGTCTTTCCACTACCCACCACCCCAAAACAACAATCCCACTGTACACCGCCTGCCCCAGTCTGCTCTCTTGTATATCCTCCCCCATCACCCCTCTGACTTTCTGTTTGGGTAAGATGGATCTCCCTAAGCCAGTGCCTGTATATCAGTGGTTCTCAACATTCCTAATGCTATGACCCTTTAATACAGTTCCTCGTGTCATGGTGACCCCCAACCATAAAATTATTTTCATTGCTACTTCATAACTGAAATTTTGCTACTGTTATGAATTGTAATGTAAATATCTGACATTCAGGATGTATTTTCATTGTTACAAATTGAAAACCACTACTGTATATCTTATTTCCCAGTTGCATGTAAATATTAATGATAATAATAATAATAATAATGAATAATAATATATACACATTTAAAAAAATATTTGATTTTAAAACTTTAAATTCTAGATTCTTTGCCTTCCTCCCTCATCACCCACCCCCACTGGGAAGACAAGCAATTCAATACAGGCCATATATGTGTAGTTATGCAAAACATCTCCACAATGGACATATTGTGAAAGACTGACTATATTTCCCTCCCTTCTCTCCTGCTCCCCACTTGTTCTATTCTCTACTTTGTCTCTGTCCCTTTACAAAAGTGTGTGTTTCTAACAACTCTTCCCCCAACCTGCCTTCCCCTCCATCATCTGCCCTCTCATCCCCTTCCCCCTGCTCTCCTGTAGGGCAAGATACCCAATTTAGTGTGAATGTCATTCCCTCCCTAAACCAAATTCAATGAGAGTAAGGTTGACCCATTCCCTTTTGCCTTCCTGTTCTTCCCCTCCATTGTAACAGTTATCCCTTGCCTCTTCTATATGAGATGATTAACCTCATTCTGTCTCTCCCTGTCTCCTCTCCCATTATATTCTTCTCCCACCTCCCAATTTCACCATTTAAATACCATCCCTTTCTATTCAATTGATCCTATGCCCTCTGTCTATGAATACCTGTACACACATATGTATATACACACATTCACATATGTATTCATATGCATATATACCATCCTATATAGACATATGTGTATGTATACATACATACATATAGACATATATACATATATATGTATGTATACATACATACATATATACATATGTACATATATATGTATGTGTATATAAATATACACACACACACACACACACACACATATATATATATATATATTCCCTTCAACTATCCTCATGCTGAGAAAAGTTTCATAAGTTACAATTATTGTTTTTCCATGTTGGCATGTATATAGTTCAACTTTGATAAATTCCTTATGATTTCTTTTCCACATTTACCTTCACACGCTTCTTGTATTTGAATGTCAAACTTTTTGTTCAGCTCTGGTTTTTACATCAGAAATGCTTGAAAGTCCTCCACCTCATTGAATGACCACGTTTTCCCCTGGAATATTATACTCAATTTTGCCGGGTAGGTGATTCTTGGTATTAATCCTAGCTCCTTTGATCTCCAGAATATCATATTCCTAGACC
>JAQQSU010004564.1:0-14046 GCA_028627135.1 Pseudochirops cupreus
GTTCGCTACCCAGTGCATCCCACTGAGGAGTCTCTGCCATGTGTCCAAAATTCAAATACTGGGATGACACGAGTATGAAAACATACTAAAGTCTGAAAGTCAAGAAAGTAATATTCAGAGCCTACTCCAAATGGAAAATATGCTCCTCGACCATATGTGGAAAGTACACTTTTTTGTTTGTTTGAGCAGAGGGTTTTTTTTTCATTTAAATTGATTTGTTTATTTATTTTTAGTTCACAAGATTCAGTTCCAGATTCCCTTGAATTTTAAGTTTCCTCCCCTCCCCCTCTGCCTGCCTCCACCCATGGTGGCATGCTGTCAAGTACAGAATCTGCAAATACTTTCACTTTGGACATTAGTCGGGTTGTATTGAAGGGTTTTAGTCAATGGAGTGGACAACGGGAAAAAGGATACAAAACCAAACATGGAAGAAAGCAATAGCATGTGGATTGCTTCAGTCTCCATTTAAACTTCATTCTTTCTAGATCTTTCTCTGAATGTAGGTGTCTCCTTCCATCCTGAGACTTGTAGAGTTGTCTTATAGCTGTGCGTTGCTGAGGAGAGTCCAGCTCATGAAAGTTGGTCATCACACATCAATGTGTCTGTGATTTTGTACAAGTTTTTCCTGGTTCCACTCTTCTCACTTAGTGCTGCATCCCACAGGTGTTGCTGTATTATTTCATTGTTGTTCTTCTCTTGAATGAAGTTGCTAATTGTTTCTCTAATTTCTTGTTTGACCCACTCATTCTTTAGGATTAAGTTATTTGGTTTCCAACTAGTTTTTCATCTATCCTTCCATGGCCCTTTATTACATATAAATTTTCTTGCATCATGATCTGAGAAGGATGGATTTAATATTTATGCCTTTCTGCAGTGAATTGTGAGGATTTTAAACCCTAGTACATGGTCAATTTTTGTGGATGTGCCATGCACCACTGAGAGAAAGGTATATTCCTTTTTATCCCAGTTCAGTTTTCTCCAGAAGTCTACCATATCTAACTTCTCCAAGATTCTGTATACCTCCTTAACTTCTTTCTTGTTTATTTTGAGGTTAGATTTATCAGTCTCAGAGAGGGGGAGATTTAAGTCCCTCACTAGTATAGTTTTGCTATCTATTTCTTCTGCTAGCATCCTTAATTTCTCCTTCAGGAATGTAGATGCTGTACCAGTTGGTACATAAATGTTTAGTAATAATATTGCCTGAGTTTCAATGGTGCCTTTTAGCAGGATATAGTTTCCTCCCTGATCTCTTTTAATTAGACCTGATTTTGCTTTTGCTTTATTTGAGGTAAGGATTTCTACCCCTGCTTTTCTTACTTTAGTTGAGGCATGATATATTTTACTCCAGCCTTTTACCTTTACCCTGTGTGTATCCTTCTGTTTCAGATATATTTCTTGTAAACAACATATTATAGGAATATGATTTTTAATCCATTCTGCTATCCACCTCCGTTTTATGGGAGAGCTCATCCCATTCACATTCACATTTATGATTACTATCTGTGTCTTTCCCTCCATCCTATTCCCTCCCCTGTTTATGCTTTTGTTTTTCTCCTTATCCCTTTCCCTTCTTTAGAGTTTTGCTTTTGACCCTCACTTCCCTCAGTGTTCCCTTCTTATCTACCTCTCCCTTTTCCTACCCTTCTCCATTGCTACTTCTTCCCTCCCTTCTAACTCGTCTCCCTTTCTTGCCCCTTCTTCCCTCCTACAGCCTGTAGCATATGATGGATTTTTATACTCAATGTTGTATGTTCTTTCTTCCTTGAACCAAGATTGACACAAATAGATCTCATGCAGTGCTCCTCCCCCTCCCCGCTTTCCCTCTATTATGGCAAGGTTTATGTCTCTTCTCAATAGAGTCCTGTGTGATCCTCACTGTGGTTCAGCCGTATCTGAATTGTTTCTTTCTGGCCGCTTGTAGTATTTTCTCCTTTACCTGATAGTTCTGGAGTTTGGCCACAACATTTCACAGACTTTTCAAGTTGGGGTCTCCTTCAAGAGGTATCTGGTGGATTTTCCCAATTTCTATTTTACCCTCTGGTTCTAGGATCTCAGGGCCCTTTTCCTTCATGAGCACTTGGAAGATATTTTCCAGACTCACTTTTTCATCATGGTTTTCTGGTGGACCAATGATTTCCAGATTGTCTCTCCTGGATCTGTTTTCCAGGTCAGTTATTTTTCCGTTGAGATATGGTGCCTCTTTTTCTAATTTTTCCACCTTGATGCTTTCTTTGACTCATTCTTCGTTCCTCATAGAGTCATTGGTTACAATTTGGTTGATTCTAGTTTTTAGCGAATTATTCTCCTCAGTTAGTTTTTGAAACTTCTTCTCCACCTGCTCAGATTTTGTTTTTAGTTCACACATTTTATTTTTTAAGGAGCTATTTTCTTCGTTGTAATGTTTTTCTAATTCTACCATTTTGTTTTGATAAGAGGTGTTGATTTTATCTTCTGCCTCTTTCAGCCAGATTTCAAAGTTCTTTTTGAGCTCATCTTGGAATGCTTTCTGTGCCTAAGACCAGGTCATAGACCCCGTTAAGGCTTCAGCTGTGTTTGTGGAGTCAATACTCTCTCCTTCTGAGTTTGATTCCTCCCTCTCACCATAATAGGATTCCAGAGTCTTTGTCTTTGTCTTTTAGCCTGCTCTCTTCCCAGTTTGTGGCAGGACCTTTGCCATGCCTTTCTCCAGGGGTTACAAAGCCTTTCTTCCTTAAAATTTTCCTCTGGGTCAATAATTACTGTGTTTTTAGGTTAGAGTGTGGGCTTGGAGTAGCCGGGGTTCAGACTCTCATCTTGGTCCCTGGAATTTCAAATAGGGGTATTCTAAATTTTCAGCCTGTGGATGGGTAGTCTTGAGAGTAGCTGCTGCCCCTGCTGAGGGCCCTGCCTTTGTCTCTTTCCCAGTTCCCTCAGATCTCTGCCCTGTGGTGACAGGCCTGGGAATGGCCCTTGTGGTGGGTGGACCAGCAGGCCCTGTCAGGCCGCCTCTCGGCAGCTGTGGGTCTCCAAGGCCTATCTGGTGGGTCACACCAAAATTATATGTTTCTGATTGCTGGAATTTCAAACCCCGATGAGGCATTTTTTTTTTCAAAATGAATTCCATCTTATGCTGACGAATGCTAGATCACATTAATTTGTCAGTTGTGTGAGGCATAGCAACTGACTTAACCCTGTTTTTCTGAGGTCCTCATCAGTCAAATCAGCAGCAGAAGGAAATGCCACACCACTGCAGTGTTTTTCCCCAGAAAACATCAAGTGGGGTCCAGAAAAGTCAGACACGACTAAACAACAATTGTTTTCATAATCACTGATTTGTACTACCGATAATGACTAACTCCAAAACCTTTCTTTCCTCTTTCCCCCCTCCATTATTATCCTTTAAGATACTTCATCTCATGTTTTAATTATTATTTCTGTTTTCTGTTTCTTATATCACTATGGTAAGCCATGTATCCCTACCTCTCCCCACCCTCCAGAGCCATGCCATGTGACAAACAGCATTTTTTGTTTTATGGAGGAAAAGAAAAGCAAGCATAACTGATTGATGTATTTGGGGGAAACTGTAAAGTGTGTTACACTTGTGGACCTCTCACCTTCTGGATGGGGTAGGGTGATGGTGTCTTCTCATGTTTCCTTTTCTGTCCCATTTTATTCTTTAACATTTTGTTACAAGTGCTTTAACTTTTTTTTACTGTGTCATTCTTTCCTTTTCGATTAGTGTAATTACCTCATATATACTACCATTTTCTTGTCTCTGCTTCATTCACTTTGTATCCGTTCACAAAGATCTTTCTACTCTCCTCTACTCTTCACACGCTCCGCTTCTCGGAGAAGAGTAGTTGTATTCCATTCAGGTTCCACACATTTTTTAGTCATTTTCCAGCTGATGAGAATCTACTTTCTTTCTCATTCATAGCTGTCGCAGAAATATTGTTATACATATTTTGTAGCATATGGGGACTTATTGATGGCTTCCATGGGGTGCCATGGAGTCGTTCTTTTAAAGACTTTGGGGACACTTTAGTTATTTTCTTTGCATAATTCCAAATTGCTTTCCAAAACTGATGAGTCATTTCTCATCTGCTCCAAGCTTATATTAGTGTCTGTATATTCCTACACCCTTGCTGCGATATCAAAAACATATTTGTGCCATGAAAATAATGTGATAGGACCACATTCTTACTAGTTTTTTTTCAAATGGGTTATATGATATTGTGATGAAATATTTTTGTACACTGAGTAGAATTCCCTTTTAAATCCTGCAGGTGCTGAGGAGTTTTCCTAAGGAGATGAATTATTCCATGTCCAAATTCTTCTTCTTTCCAAATTATTTATTTATTTTTGTTTTGCAACATTCGTTTCCACAAGATTTTGAATTACAATTTTCCCCCATCTTTCCCCTACCCACCACCCCACATAGCTACCATTCTCAAGAGCTGTTCCCAACCTGTACTCTCTCATCTCCTCCCCAATCACCCCCTAACTTTCTAGTTGGGCAAGATGCATTTCTGTACCCCAGTGCCTATATATCCTATTTCCCTTCTGCATGTAAGAAGCAATTATTTTAACAATTGTTTTTAAAATTTTCCTTTTCAGAATCTTTTCCTTCTTCTCTCTTCACCCTCTTCCATTGGGAGGACATGCACTTCAACATAAGTAGTACATATGTGGTTACACAAAACATTTCTATAGTTGTTATATTGTGAAAGACTAACTTTATTTCCCTTCATCCTATCCTGCCCCCACTTATTTGGTTTTCTTTTTTTTTTTTTTTGGAGGCTTCATTCTAGCTTTATTCCTAGGGATGAATAATACTTAGAGAATTAACAGGTTTAGAGTCATTTTTTTCCTTTCCTTCTACATTTTAAATATTTTTCAGTGTGTTTTTTAAAGCTACTCAAGACTTCTGAATATTCTCATTTTCTTCAGATCTTCAGCAGCTACTGAATTTTCAAAACATTTTTATTTTCAGTGTTTTCAGGTTCTGGACTAATATGTGAATATTTAAAGTATGAATGGAGAGGCTTTGTCAGTCTTTTACTATTTTATATTTAGGAACTAATTCAACTTTACAAAAAAGATAAGCACAGTTATTCATTGGAATGATTACAGATTTAAAAAAAATACAATCTTTGAAATGCTGAGAGTTTTTTTTATGAAAAGTTACTAAATTAATATTAAGAATGCCTTCATCTCTACCTCACAGCTGAGCACCTTAATGGGACTAAAACATTAACCTTTTAATTTTTTTTTCAAATGATTTATTTAGTTTCAGTTTTCAACATTCATTTCCACCAGATTTTCAGTTACACATTTTTCTCACTATCTTTCCCCTACCCCTCTACCAAAATAGCAAGCCTGCTGAATACCCCTTCCTCCAGTCTCTTATAATATAATATTCTCTCTTATAGTATTATATTATAATAGATATTTATAATATATATAATATCTGATAATATCTAACAATATAAAATGAGATAATATAGTGTAATGTAATATAATATAACATAATATAACATAACATGACATAATTTAATATAGTATATTATAATATAATATAATTATAATATAACATAATATAATATATTATGATATAATTATAATATAATAATATGATATGATATAATATAGTATAGTGTAATATAATATAATATAATAAATATAATATAATATTATCTCCTAAATGCTCCTCTATCTCCTCCCCACAACAAAATTTCTAGTAGGGCAAGATGGATTTTTATACCCCACTACCTGTGTATCTTATTTCCCTGTTGCACATAAAAAAGCCATTTGTTTAAATGTTTGTTTTTAACATTTTGAGTTCCAGATCCTTTACCTTATTCCTTTCTCACCCACCCCCACAGGGAAGATAAGCAATTCACTTTAGGTTGCAAATATGTAGTTACGCAAAACATATCCATAGTTGTTCTATCCTGAAACACTGACTATGTTTCCTCCATCCTATCCCACCACAACTTATTCTATTTTCTGCTTTGACTCTGTCCCTTTTCAAAAGTGTTTGTTTCTAACAACCCTCTCCCCCAATCTACTCTTCCTTCTATCCTCCCCCGTTATCCTCTTCCCCCTAATTTATTGTAGAGTAAGGTACCCTATTGAGTTTGTATGTTATTCCCTCCTTAAGCCAAATTCAAGGAGGCTGAGGTTGACCCATTCCATTTCACCTTCCTGATTTTCCTCTATATTGTAACAATTTTCTCATACCTTTTTATGTAACATAATTTACCCTAATCTTTCTCTCCCTTTTTCTTTCTCCCAATATATTCCTCTCTCACCTCTTAATTTTATTTTTTTTAGGTATCATCCCTTTATACTCAACTCATCCTGTGCCCTCTGTCTATGTATACATATACATACATATGCACACACTCACATATATGTTTATACACACATATACCCTCTATACATTCATATATGTATACATCTGTATTTCTGTCAACTATCCCCATACTGAGAAAAGTCTTATGAATAACAATTATCGTTTTCCTATGTAGGAATGTAAATAGCCCAACTTTAGTAAGTTCCTGTTTCCTTTCCCATGCTTCTCTTGCTTCTTGTATTTGAAGGTCAAGTTTTCTGTTCAGCTCTGGTGTTTTCATCAAGAATCCTTGAAAGTCCTCTATTTCACTGAATGTCCGTATTTTTCCCTGAAGCATTATACTCAGTTTTGCTGGGTAGGTGATGCTTGGTTTTAGTCCTGGGTCTTTTGACCTCCAGAATATTGTATTCCAAGACCTTTGATCACTTTGTGTAGAAGGTGCTAGACAATTTCTTCTGTTAGTGTAGGGTTATGTAAGAATTCTATTTCCTCTTCTGTTAACTTGGGCACTTTATATTTTTGTAAGTATTCTTCTACTTCATGCATATTGTTTGTTTTTCTGGCATATAATTGGACAAAACAACTCCTAAACGTTGGACTGATTTAATCTTCACTGGTTGTGCATTCACCCTGTAAAAGACAGATATCCATCCCCCACAGAATTTTTTGTAATTCCCTCTTTCAGCCAAATTTTTTGAGAGTAAGTTTCAACTAATGCTCACCACTCTCCTCTTTCTATCCATTATAATAAGCCCTCTACACCTCTAAACGTGGCATAATTTACCCCATTCTCACTCTCCCTTCCCTCTTCTCCCAGTCCAACCATGCTCCTTATGCCTTACTGTCTTTATATAATCCCATGAAAGGTTGTGTGGTTTCTCTTTCATTCACATTCAACAATAGGTCTCTGCCCAGGCACCACTTACTGGTTTTTTTTTGGGGGGGGGGTCACTCTAGGCTCAGAGTGAATGTACGTAGTAAGTGTTTCTCTTTTGGCCTGCAACCCTGAGTGTCTTCACCTCCCAGTATGATTTTTTTTAATTAAAGGGGACATCTCTTGAGTTACTTCTTAATGAGGCCATCAAAGTCAATTAATTTTTTGTTCATTTATTTTTTTGTCTTTATTCATTTCCTTGTTTACTTTTAGTTTACAAGATTCAGTTTCACAATCCCTTTTGTTTGAAATTTTCTCACCCTCCCTCTGCTACCCGCCCCCCACAGCAGCATGCAATCAAGTATAGGATCTGCAAGTACTTGCACATTAGACATTAGTCAGGTTGTAAAGAAGGATTGTAAGCAATGGAATGAATAATGGGAAAGAGGAAACAAAACCGAACAAGAGAAAGAAAGAGAGTAGGTGGTTTCCTTCAGTCCACATTCAAACTCTGTTCTTTCTAGTTCTTTCTCCCTCTTCCTCTGAATGTAGACATCTCCTTTGATCATGAGTTTTTGGAGTTTTCTTATAAGCCTGTATTACTGAGAAGAGTCCAAGCTATCAAAGTCAGTCATCACCCATATATTGTGTCAACAATTGCGTACTAATTTCTTCTGGTTCTGCTCTTCTCACTCAGCATCAGGTAAATATGAAGTCTGTCTGGTCCTCCTTTCTTATTGCACAATAGTGTTCCATTCCATTCATATACCACAACTTGTTTAGCCATTTCCCAAGTGATGGGCATCCCCTCAATTTCCGAGGTGTTTTTGCCACCACAAAGGAAGCCGCAATAAATATTTTTGTGCATGTGGGTCTTCCTCCCACTTCTATGATCTCTTTGGGATACTATCCCAGAAGTGGAATTACTGGGTCAAATATTAGGCAATTGTTTATAGCCCTTTGGGGACAGTTCCAGATTGCTCTCCAGAATGCTTGAATCAGTTCACACATCCACCAACAATGCGTTAGTGTTCCAATTTTTCCATATCTTCTCTAGCATTTGTCATTTTCCTGTTTTGTCATCTCAGCCAATCTTACTTGGTGAGATGTGGTACCTCAGATTTGTGTTGATTTACATTCTTCTAATCACTAGTGATTTAGAGCATTTTTTCATGTGCTTATAGATATCTTTAATTTCTTCCTCTGACAAATGCCTGTTCATATCCTTTGCTCAGGCAGGCTCAGCAGCTGGCAGGCATCAGTGCTGGTGCCTGCAGATTCCCCTGGTGGTGCTAAGACATATCTGGGCTTGTGTTGTTAGCACTTGCTGGCTCCACCCACCTTGGGCTTGGGGGCTCCTCAGGTCACCTCAGGTGGGGCTTGTTGGGATGCCTCTTGCCCTTCACTTCAGACTGCCTACACCTTCAGTTACACCCTCCTTCTAGGTCTCCCAAGCATGAGGGTATTTCCACTAATTCAGGATTTTACTCTGGGTAGGCCATATATCTCTGGGCTTTCTGGGTCAGGGAGGGGGATTAGAGCAGCTAAGGTTTACTCCACCATCTTGGCTCCTGGAAAATCAGGTAGGTGATTTTGAAACATCCAGGCAGTGGGCTGGTAGCCCCAGGAGAAGCTGCTGTCCCTGCTGCGGGCTCAGTGTTTTCTCTTACCCAGCTGCATGCTATCTTCCATACTGTGGTGAGATGGCTGCAAATCGCCCTTTGGTTGGGTGAGTCCACTGGCTGGGGCTCCTTCTGACTCTGCCATAGCCTGCTCTCAGGTCCACACTGGAGTCACCCCCATATGCTCCATCCTTCCCCTGCCCAGGCCTATGTGCCCACTTTCCTGGGCTGGGAATTTGCCATGCTTCGTCTCCTGGTGAGTTCTGTCCCTCTAAAATCCATTCAGATTCACTTTTTAAAGTTTAGTGATGCAATTCATGGAGGAGCTTAGAAAAGTTCCTGCTTCCTTTCCGCCCTCTTGGCTCTGCCCCAATTTGATTGTTCAGTGTGACTGGAGAGGTATAAAAACATAAATAGGAAAGTAAAAATATAAGTCCTTCAATATGGCTAAAGTGTTTGTATCCCTACAGCAGAAGATGATATTGGCAAGCCTTAAGAACTTAGTCTTTATTAGGGCAGTCATAAGCAGTATACACAGAAAGAGGGCAAGGGTATAAATTGAATTTGCTGGCCTCCTTAAGAAGTGACTCAAGATGCCCCCTTTAAATAAAAAAATCCAACTGGGAAGGAAAGAACCTCAGGTTTTCTGTCCAAAAGAGAAACAGTTACTACTTACAATCACTCTGTGCCTGGAGGGCCCAAAAAACAAGCATTAAGTGGTGCTTGGGCAGAGACTTCCTGTGGAATGTGAATGGAAGACAAACCACACAACCTTTCAGGGGATTATATAAGGACATTAAGGCATAAGAAGGAGGGTTGGACTGGGAGAAGAGGGAAGAGAGAGTAAGAATGGAGTAAATTGCATAATGTTTACAGGTCTTTTAAAATGGAGGGAAACAGAAGACTTGGTGAGAATTGTTTGAAGTTTTCTCTCTAAAGATTTGGCTCGAAGAGGGAATGACACATACATTCAGCTGGGGATGGATATCTGTCTTTTACAGGGTGAATGCATAAGCAGTGAAGATTGAATTAGTGCAGTGCTTTGGAGTTATTTTGTCAAATCATGTGCCATCAAAACTAACAATCTAAGTGAAGTGGAAGAATATTTTACAAAAATATAAAGTGCCCAAGTAAGCAGAAGAGGAAATAGAATTCTTAAATTACCCTATCTTAAAAGAATAAATTATCCAGCATCTTCTACATTAAGGGATTGAAGAGCTTGGAGTATGATATTCTATGAGTCAAAATACTGAGGATTAAACCCAAAAATTACCTACCCAGCAAAATTGATTATAATTCGTCAGGAGAAAATATGGTCATTCAATGAAATACAGGACTTTCAAACATTCTTGACAAAAAACCCAGAGCTGAACAGAAAATTTGACTTTCGAGTACAAGAAGCAAGAGAAGGTAAATGGGAAAAAGAAATAATAAGGAATTTACTAGAGTTGAGCTATTTACATTCCTGCATGGAAAAACAATAATTGTAAATTATGAGACTTCTCTCGGTATTAGGAGAGTTGAAGAGAATAAATATGTGCGTATACATATATGCATACATACCTATGTATATATGTATAGGAGAGTGCATGTATGTATAAATATATATGTGCATGTGTGTATAAGTGTGTGCATGTATATATAGACAGAGGACAGAGGATCTCTAGAATATAAAGGGATGACATCTAAAAAATAAAATTAAGGGATGAGAGAGGAATATATTGGGAGAAGGGGAAAGGAAGAGATAGAATAGGGTAAATTATCTCCTAGAAAAGAATCAACAGAAAACTGTTACAATGGAGGGGAAGAGCAGGAAAGTGAAAGGGAATGGGACAACCTTTCTCCCACTGAATTTAGCTTAAGGAGGGAATAACATACACTCAAGTGGATTTCTTACCCTACAGGAAAGTAGTGGGGAAAGAGATAAGAGGGGGATGATAAAAGGGAAGGCAGATTGGGGGAGAGAGTAGTTAGAAGCAAACACTTTTTAAAAGGGCAGGGAGAAAGTAGAAAACAGAAAAGAGGGTGTGGATATGATGGAGGGAAATATAGTCTTTCTGCAATATAACTACTCTGGAAGTGTTTTGCATAACTACACATATCCAACATACATTGAATTGCATGTCCTCCCAGGGGTAGTGGTTGAGGAGGGAAGAAGGGAGCAAATCTGTAAATCAAAGTCTTACAAATGAATGTTAAAAATTCTTTTTTACATGCAACTGTTAAGGGGCAATGTAAGCCTCTCTATAAGGAATAAGAGTATACAAACCAAGGCCCCAACTCAATAAGACCTCTCCATTACCCTGAGTTGTTTTGGAACAGAAAATCCTGGGAACATGAGGGCTATGCTTCTCCTGGGACCCTGGCCAGGACCTTTAGAAGAGGTATGGTTAACTGCCCAACTCCTGGAACTAGCCATTCCCAGGAAATATCACTCTTGGGGGGACCTTGGAGGGATTGGCCTCCCTGCCCGGCCTCACACAAGATATGATGCTGGCTAAAAAACACCTGGCAGTATGCCTTCTTTGTTCTCAGCACTACTTAAACTGTAAGATTCAGGCCCCAGATGGGAATCTCACCCATGGAAAAGACGCCTTGCTGGGGATCCTCCCGAGCGTAACCCTGATGGCTGTACCTGGGATTCCCCAGCTTGTGTGGTTAGGTGTTGGTGCTTCCCTGCATCACTGATGACTGTAAATATGTATAGATGTATTCCATTATGCAGTGGGAGCCCTGTCTATCACAAGTGGGACCCTGAAGGGTGGTCAGGTGTTGGTACTTCCCCACATAGGATCGTGGATGTGTATGTATATACATACATACATACACACACACACATGAATCATAGTTCCTCTTATTTTAGTATTCCTAAGCCTTTATTCTGTTGTCTCTGGCTTCCTTCCCACTTGCCTATATTCTTAATAAACTATATTGGAACTTTTGAAGTGCCAAATATTCCATTCACGCGAATCTTGAACCTCCTTAATCAGACAAACTGGGAAATAAGATATACAAGCACCAGGGTATAGAAATCCATCTTGCCCTACTATAAAGTTAGGTGGTGAGGGGAGGATATAATAGAGAACAGATTGGGGGAAGGGATATTCAGAAGTCTTGCAGTCTCAGGTTGGGTGTAGGGGAAAGATGGGGGAAAATTGTAACTCAAAATGTTATGGAAATGAATGTTGAAAGCTAAAAATAAATAAATGATTTGGAAAAAAGAAGAAATTGGACAAGGAACAATTCATCTCCTTAGGAAAAAATCCAAAGGACCAGATGGATTTAAAAGTGAATTCTGCACAATGTATAAAAGGATTTCATCCCAATACTATATAAACTTTTTGAAAAAAAAACTGGTAAGAAAGTAGTCCTGTCAAATTTTTTTTGTGGCACAAAAATATATTTGATATCTCAGCAAGGGTGTAGGAAAATACAGACACTAATATATGCTTGGAGGAGTTGTGAAATGACACATCGATTTTGGAAAGAAATTTGGAATTATGCAAGGAAAGTGACTACAATATCCCTAAAGTCTTTTTAAAAAGACTATGACACCCCAAGGAAGCAATCAATAACAAAAAAGTCCTTACCTACTCCAAAATACTTAAAACAGCATTTTTGTGGCAGTTACGAATTTGAAAGCTAGTGGATGCTCATCAACTGGGGAATGGCTAAACAAGGTGTGGAAACTTAATGGAATACAACCACCATTCTCTAAGAAGTGGTGTGTGTGAAGAGTACAGAGCGGTGTAGAAAGGTCTTTGTTAACTGATACAAAGTAAACGAAGCAGAAGAAAATGGTAATATATATAGGGTAAGTACAATAACTAAAATGGAAAGAATGACACAGCAAAAAAATTTAAAGTACCTGTAACAAGATGCTAAAGATCAAGTGGGACTGAAAAGGAAAGGGGAGGACACCATCACCTTACCTCATCCAGGAGGTGAGAGGTCCACAGGTGTAACACATTGCACACTTTCCCCCCAATACATTAATCAGTTATGCTTGCTTTTCTTTTCCTCCATAAAACAAAAAATGCTATTTGTCATATGGCATGGCTCCATAGGATGGGGAAAGGGAGGGATACATGGGATACCCTGGAGATACAAAACACAGAAAACATCATTGTTGTTTTAACTACATCCAACTGGAACTTGAGATACACAGGCACTGTGGTAGGGAGATCCATCCTGCCCTACCGGAAAGTCAGAGGGGTGAGAGAGAAGGACATAGAAAAGAACAGATTGGGGGAGGGGTTATACAATGGGATGGCTATTTTGGGGCGGTGTGTAGGGGAAAGATGGGGAGAAAATTTGTAACTCAAAATTTCGTGGAAATGAATGATGTGAACTAAAATAAAATAAAAATTTAATTTAAAAAAAAGATGGGAAGAATCTGAAGGGTGAAAATGGAGGTGGGAAGGAGGAAACAAAGGTTTTGGAGTTAGTCGTTATCAGTACTATCAATCAGTGATTATGGAAACAATTGTTGTTTAGTTTTGCCTGACTTTTCTTGACCCAACTTGAGGTTTTCTTTGCAAAAATTCTTGCAGCGTTGTGGCATTTCTTTCTGCAGCTCATTTGACAGAGAGCAACAGGGTTAAGTGAGTTGCTAAGCTTCACAGAACTCATAAGTTAATATGATCTAGCATTGGTCAGCATGAGATGGAATTCATTTTGAAAAACCACCTCATCAGGGTTTGAAATTCCAGTAGTCAGAAATATATACTTTCCATATATGGTCCAGGAGCATATTTTCCATTTGGAGTAGGCTCTGAATATTTCTTTCTTGACTTTGCAAACTTTAGTATGTTTTCGTACTAGTGTCATCCCAGTATTTGAAGTTTGGCCACATGGCAGATATGCCACAGTGGGATACACTGGGCTGTCAACCTATCATGGGCTCTACTGGGTGGTTACCCCAGTGCAGGCACCACATGGAATATGCACCCCAGTGTTGGGGAACTGGTGGACAGCCACTCATGGAAACCTACAGATGGTTTTACAGAAAAAAAGGAAAATAAAAAAAGTATAGATAAATTTGATTTTTTTTCAAAAGAAGGAAGGCGGGGGGCGGAGCCAAGATGGCGGCGTAGAAGCAGCAACATAGCGCAGCTCTCACATAGCCACCCCAAAATACCCATAAAATAGGACTCTAAACCAATCCTGGAACTCCAAAACGCACACAAAGATACTTCCCACTAAAGTCAGCT
>JAQQSU010004565.1:0-14046 GCA_028627135.1 Pseudochirops cupreus
CACTGCCCCTTTTGAGAAGGTGCTTGGTGTTAACTGATGATAACTGTAATTCTATTGTGATCCATGGGTGGGAAACGTTTGACTTTTTGTGCTCTGTGACTGACCAAATGAATGTACTTTGTTTATGGTTGGAAACTAATCTCCATTTGAGAAGAGAGACTTTGTGACTGACTAAATGAATGTACTAGCCAGAGGTGGGGTACTTTGATTAAATTGAGATACTTTGTGATTGAATTGAAAACTTGTCAAATGACTCAGTTACACTGTATTTTGATATTCTCTATCCTGTGAATGTTTTGCCTTAATTTGTCACTGGATAAATGGAGAGTTACTATGCTGGTATTCTGAACCTTGGAAGTTGTTTGTTTGGCATTATACCTTGGAATGTGTGAAAAGGAGTAATGTATAATAAACCTGGAAAGATAGGTTGAGTGCCAGGTTGAGAAGGACTTTAAATGATGAACAGAAGTTTCCATCTTCTCATGGAGATAATATGGAGCCACTGGAGTTTACTGACTAGGGAGAGTAACGGTCAGATCTGTGCTTTGGGAAACTCTCTTTGGCAGCTGTGTGGAGGTTGGATTGGAGTGGGGTGAGACTTAGGGCAGAGAGACCATCTAGGAGGTTCAATAATATGGAGAGAGGTGAGGATCATCTGAGCTATTATTAATTGTCTTTCTTTGCTGCAAGATTGTTCACTACTACAGGGATAGATTCATGTTTTATTCCTCTTTGGATCTCTGGCAGAACTTAGCACAGTGCCTTTCATATAGCAGGGATTTATGTGTAAATATTTATGGAAAGAACAAATTCATGGAAGATGGATCCATGATAGGTTGTGACACTTAGGCTAGCAGCTGAAAATAATGCCAAGGAGTATAGTAGAGTACAGCCTTGTCCTCAGAGAAGGCAGCAGCCAAAGCCAGAGGGAGGCTTGGGAGGCCTTTTTCTGGAAGTGTATGATGACCTGTAATGGAAAGCTCTTAGGTTATGCAGAGGTCTATTCATCACTGTGTTGAAGGAATGGGACATCTAAAGACTGGCTGCCTATTTGATTGTTGAGTTGGAACTGGGAATGCATACAAAAGACTCCTTTGGGACAGTTAGGCCTTTTTTTCTTTCCCTAGTGTCCAGCAAAAAGGAGGAGCTGTTGTGGGGCTCTTGGTGCAGAGGGTCTTCAGATCCCTGCTCACCAGGTTTTGCTATTGCTTCTGTTCTTGTGTCTATACTTTTATTGGAAATGGAAATGATTAGACTGTGACATTGTGAACTTCAAAAGTTAGGAGAGCCATCAGAGGTCTGGGAGGTTAAGTTCATGCCGGAGTTTCCAGACAGTCAAGCCTGGTCTGCCTTCACAGGCCCAAAGAGTGAAATACTCAACCGAGCAGTAGACACACACTATAAGTAGGCCAAGAAATTGGATTCCACTCCTCTGGTGTCTATGCCACTTCATTTGGAAGTGCACTTGGTGGGAGGTAAATGCTTTGTAGCAAACACTTTAAATCAGAATCCACTATTCCAAGGAACCAAGGTGAGATATGAGAGAGTGTGCACCCGGTTCAGGGACTTGTGTTTTTAATTTATGTTCTTGCTGTATTTTCTCAGTAAATCTCCTTTCATAAAAGCTAACTTATGGTACCTAATTAAGTGACCCAGGGACACTAATCAATAGATCAACCACTTATATAAGGGAGATATTAACTATAACTGGTTATTGATATTAGGAAAAACTTATTAGAGTTTCAACTTAAGGTGATAGCATTAAAGAAAAATCCCATCACTTTTTTTGCGCTGCCCTAGAATGCCAAAGGGGAAGATGTAGCCTTGTTCTGGGCACTTGACTTGTCAGTTCCAATGGGAGTTTGGTTAAGTACCCTCAGAGTTTATAAGGAAGAAAAAAGAAAGCTCAGTCTTTTTGCATGACCCTTGTTCCACTGTCAGAGTTGGAATATGGGACTAGTTAATACGTGGGTCTGATCTAGTATGACAATTTTTATGTTAATTACACACACACACACACACACACACACACACCTACAGCTACCCTCTCTGCCTTACTGGGACACAAGAACATCTTGTCCCATAACTGAATTCCAAGAAGCCCAATTATCAGGCTCAGATTTTAGATGATCCAGAATAGTAGATAATGCTCTAATTGTGTTTGCCTTGGGTATTATTGGTAGGACTTTTGGAAAGCTACGTATTTATTTTATTTTGTGATCAGAAGGGCAGCATGGTAGAGGGGAAAGAGCTGTGTTCAGATCCCATCTCTGCCACCTAAGTAACCTTGATCCAGTCACTCTGACCATTGGTTTCTTTGTTGCAAAATGAGGAAGATGGAGGAGTGGGTCTCTAAGGTTCATCCAATTCTAAAGCTATGAACATATGAATTGTGAAGAATGAAGATTTGTGAAACCCATACACATTTATAGGCCCTAAGGAAATGAATGGGCAGCTAGACGGTACAGTGGATAGGACGCTGGACTTGGAATCAGGAAGACATCTTCATGAATTCAAATCCAGCCTCAGATGCTTCCTTGGGTGTGTGAGCCTGGGCAAGTCACTTAACCCTGTTTACCTCAGTTTCTTCATCCTTAACTGGGGTCACAAAGAGTTGGACATGACTGATATGACTCAACAACAACAAAAAGAAAATAAATATTTTGGCCAAGAAGCCTTTGTTAAGGCACACCATTGACACATAAGTGTGTATTTGCAAACAAGTGTGTTTATTTGCAAATGCCACCTTCAAGATCAGAAAATTGTTTATTTATTTAATCTGCCGTCTCTCCTCCCTCAAATTTAGGTGTATTTGCAACATTTGGGCATCTCTTTTCCAAAGCTTTGAACTGGCAAGCAATACTTATACAACTAGAGTGTGATCTCAGAATCATTGTAGGCTGCTGTCAAATTCACTTTCCTACATTGTGACATCCTTCCCCACCCCTGATTCCTCCAAATATTTCCTAAGAATCCATCAGCACTCCTCCTCACAGCCCTCCCACTCCAGCTCTCAAATCTAGGCTGAGGATCCAAGCAGCCTTGAGCTGAACGATCTCCCTCTCCGTCCACCCCCACAACCTTAAGAAATGAAAACAAAGATGCCTTTCTAAACTGGTTCACAAAAGCAAGTACTAGCATCTTCTACCTCTCCACTCCCAAATTTCCCAAATAAAGAGAGAAATATTAAACACAAAGAAATCCATTAAAAAAAATCTTTCATGACTTTTATAAATGCAGGGTAATGATGCCGCCTTTCTTTGTAAGGAATTCCATTTTAACACAGATACCGTTAAACAACTGACTAGGAGAAAATGGAAACTGACTGGATCTTGGTAGGCCTCTTTTGCACATGTATAAACAAACAAGTTTGTGAACTTAAGTATGGAGAAAGTGTATTTTATGCATCTGAACAGGACTGGAATGTTTTCAGATTCCTTAATCTGAGGTTCGTGGACTCCCAAAAGGATTGTGGGTAGACTTAAGGGATGTCCATGAACTTGAATGGGGAAAAAATTACATCTTTACTTCAACATAATTGGTTTTCTTTGTAATGTTATATATTTTGTTTTATGTATTTAAGAACATTATTCTGAGATGGGATCTATGGGCTTCACTAGATTGCCAGAAGGGTCCATGACATTCAAAAAAAGGTTATGAACCTCTATTCTAAATAGATGAATACTTCAAAGATGGAGACTAACATATTTCTTTGTAAAGAAGTTCTGAAGCTTCAAGGTCAAATAAGAACTGTATAATATACTGATGAGTGACTTTGAAATACCCAGTATTTCTAGTTTTAATAATTGGATGATTTAATATAATCCAATTATCATTTGTTAATTATTTATTAAGGGCCTACTATGTGCAAGACATAAAAGTATAATACAATTTCCTGGAAGAAGACTGTTTTTAGTTTTGTCTTGGTATCCTGGCACAGTATCTTCCTTTATAGAAGGCATTCAATAAATGTCTGATGAATTGAAATGAAAGGTATAGTGGAGCCAGACTGTGAATAGCTTTAAATGCCAAGCTGAGGTGTTTGTATTTTATCTTAGAGGCAATAGGGAACCACTAAAATTGAGGAATTTTTTTTTAACAAAAATCTTTTGAAGGTAGTAATTCTACATCAAGCCTCTGCACAGTTGCCAAAATCAATTTAGGATTATAGATTTAGAACTGGCAGGGACCTTAGAGGCCATGGAATCCAACTTTTTTATTTTACAGATATGGAAACAGAGGCTAAGAGACTTACCCAGGGGTTGGATTTGAACTCAGGTATTCCTGACAGTAAGCTCAGATTCCTACCTACCATGTTACCACTCTATTGCTCAAGAAACTGGATTGGCTCCCTATTACATGCAGAATAAATGCAAACTCTTCATCTTGGCATTTTAAGCTCTTTAAATTTTTCCAGCTTGATTTTCTAGGCTTGTTGGGTATTATTATATTTACTCTAAATTCCAGATACACTGGACTTCATCATCCACAAATTTAACATTCTATTTCCTACCTCCATGCCTTTGAACAAGGCTACTACCTCCTCCATTCCTTTAATAGACTTCTTCCTTAACTTACCAAAAGATTCAATTAATGTGCTGCCTCCTGAAAGCCTTTCCTGACTCCCTAGTTGCAATTAGTGTTTTCCTCTACTTAGACAAAGCTAAATAGATAATTATCTGTATGCACCTTCTCCCCTAGAATTATAGCTCTGTGTCCACGTACGATTTTTGGTTTTGTCTTTGGATTTTTTAGGAAGGGTCCTTCAGCTCACTTATGCCTGGATTCTCTCTCTAGACTCTTCCTTTTCTCCTGCTACCCTGCCCCTGCATAGTAGGGCTTAAATGTTCATCTGTAGTTCACTGTTTACCTACCTGTGTGTCTCTCTGCCTTTCTCCTTATTTTTGTATCCCCAACACCTTTATTCAAAGCTCAGGGGGTTTTGTGATTTCATCATGTGGATATTTCCTCCAATGGTACAGATCATCTATGCCTGACCATCCTATGCAACTCTTGTCAGTGTCCTCTGATAGCACCTAAAATGGAACCATGCACACAGCAGGTGCTTAATAAATTCCTGTTAGATTGGATTGGGCTGCATTGTTCCCACTCCTTCCTCCCTCCCCTTTCTTTTTCTAATTGCAAAGACCTCATGGGCAAACTCTTAGGTCCATTCTTAGCTTTCAGCTTTTCCTTTTATTTATCTTTATCGACAGAGTACTAATGTGATTCAGGGAAGTAATAGAGTCCTTAGGGTAGACTGATCCCTTGGGGCTCCTCTCTCTTTTTTTCTTTTGAAATTTGGGGTCTGATGTTGCTAACTTTGTTTAGATCACAGAGAGTGATGGATTGCAGCTGGAGAGTTCTCATGAACTATCCTCATCCCCATCCCCATCTCCATCCCCATCCCCATCCCCACCCCTACCTGTCCACTTCAGTATTACAAATTAATAGTGCCTTGCTGCAGTGGAAACAGACCCACAATTATCTCATTAAGTAGCTCCCAAGACCTTGATTTAGCCATTATGAAAGCTGTTTTGATAAAGAACATCTGGTGTTGTTTTCAATTAAATATTGTACCACTAAACTTTGATTAAAAGCTGTTTTAAAAATTTTAATAGCTACTTCTTTAGAAGATGGTTAAATACAAAGAGAAAAATGTTACTTATTTAAATTGCTTTTCTTTGTTGCTTTATTTTCACCATATTCCCATTAATGACTGCTTAAAGCCCACACTATTTTTGATGTCGTAAATCTAGATGTATAAATAAGATAACTACATCAACACTGTTGTTCTCTCTCTCTTTTACTATTGATACCTCATTTTCTTTTTATGTTTTAATTAAATTGGGCATATTTTATGTTTCAGTTTGCTTTAAAACCACTGCAGTGAATATAATGGATACTATTTCATCCCTGCTAGAAAGTGCTGAGTTGAATTAAACCTACGAGTTCTATTTCCTTCTACCTTTAATCTGCTGCAAAATGAAGACAGAGATATTGTGAATTGTATATCTTAGTTAGGTTGCTATGGCTAACTAACAGATGAATAATTATTAATAAAGACCAAAATAAAATTTTTAGCATTAGCAAAACTCTTATCCATATATATGAATATATGCATATATCAATATTTAGGAATGTCAGCTAATTTTATTTGTAATTATGTCTGCACATTACTACTATATGTACTTTCTCCAGGTAAACTACAAATCTTTAAACACAACAATAATTTTTTTTTAACTACTGTCATATTTAGCTTAAATGTTGCTTGGGAGAAGTGGTGTCACAATAATTTTGTATGCAGTAATGTTAGTACATGTGGATATGTTGAGACTGAAGACCAAGTACTTATTAATATCTGTGGCTGAGAAGAGAAATGAACAAATTCATAGATTAGGATAAAGTTTACAGTTGTGGCAAGACATTGGTTTATTTTAAGTAAGCTGAGCAGAAGCCTCGATTAAACTTGCTAGTGCCTACAAGTAAATGAGAATAAATTTGAATTTATTTATGTTTGTATTTCACATATTGCAAATTTCATACCAGGGACCCAAACTTATCTAATATTTTAGGTGTATAGGCCAGCAGTTCTTAAAGCATGTGTTTTTTTTTTTTTTTTTTGCATATTAGTGTTCTAGATGTCCCTCAAAACTGCTTCTCATTCCAGATCTCCAAATTCCTGTAATAGCAAGCAAAGACATACTTAGCATCTTGTTTCAGTTACTTAAGTATTTAGCACCTTGTTTGAGCCCCTTGTAATTTGAAGGTGAGAAGAACTTGCTGATGTAACAGGAAGGGCAGGACAGGAAGGAGAACCACCACATATAAGGAGAAGCCCAAGCTGGGACAGAGCAGAACTGGGAGGAAGCATGGCTGTGGAACTGGTACTCTGTCTGTCTGTTTTGATGTTACTTTGTCAGATCTGTCTGCTGATAGAGGATGTTGCTGTTGTTACAGAAGCCCTCAGAGCTTACTGCTGGTTCAGAAGCCCTGAAAGAGGATTTTCTTGTTGTCTGTTTACAGAAGTCCTGGAGGAGGGTTTTACTGATGTTTTCAGAGGTCCTTGGACTATACTGATGATTTGTGTTGATTTCTCAGACCTTTTTTGTGAGTCTATGTTGACTTCACAGGCAGAAAGTGAATTGATGATGGTGCTGGCAATATGTATGAACGTTATTGTGGCTCTGTTAAACTTTGTCTTCCCAGAAACAAAAACTGTGAAGGACTTGAGATGGACTGGACACTGTGAACTTTAATATGGAATAAGAGCTGGATGAAGAACTGGACAAGGAGCTGACAAGTAGCTGAGAGCTGCCTGCCTGTGAATCCAGGTGACAGTTGGGTAGATCCAGGGAACTGGACCCACGGAAGAAGAACCATGGAATTTGGGATCCAGCCTTGAGTCAAGATGAAAAGACCACTCCTTGGGTACTTAGTACTGATGGACAAGATCATGATTTACTATGATCTAGGGGTGGGAGAACTTTGTACTTCATACCTTGTACCCTTTAAGGATGATTGAGTTAAGGATGATTGGAAACTAATCTCTAGTCAAGAAGAAAGAAGACTTTTTGACTGAGAGATTAAGACAATGTGACCTAGGGGGGACTTTGACCTTTGTGGTTTGTGTCCCTTAAGGAGAAGTGCTCCTTAAGGATGATTGAGTTAAGGACTTACTGAATGATATCTTTTGTGTAAAACTATGTGGCCACTTTAGTGAAAACTATGTGGCCACTTCAGTGATAAGTTGTTATATTATAACATTGTGAATACTGTTCTTTGGTTTCTGTTTTGAAAAACAGGTTTCTGTCTGAAAAACATTCTGTGAATGTTTTGCTTTAGTTTACTGCTGAATAAATAGAGAATTCACTATACTATGTGATCAGAACCTTAGCACTATTCACAGCAGCAGTCCTCAGGAGAGCTGCTTGTGCTTGGCTTTAAAATTCCCCAGATTCAGTTGCTGACTGCTCTTTCTGGCTTGCTGTGCTCACAATAGCTACTCTAGTTGAGGAGGTACAAATAGAAGGCCACCTTTTCTTCTGTGAATCCTATAAAGAAAGAAGAGGAAGAATGATAGGGGATGCAGGGGAATCCTAAGGCCTGGATAAATGGGTCAGGTGGTTCAACTGTCCAGGAACTCCTCTTACTACTCTGAATATTCAGTGAGATTTGAAAACTATGCTACACATTATTAGAGCTGGACTGGAACTTAGAAATGACCTGGCCAAAATTCCTTATTATACTAGTGGGGAAAAGTGAAGCTGAGATAAGTTAAATGATTTGCCCAAGTTCACACAGCTGGTAAATGAGAGAACTGGAATCCAGAAATTCTGGTTCCAAGTTCAGGGCTCTTTTCACTTCATTCCAATGCTGACATCTACAATCAACGCATAAAATATTGCATGTATTATGAGGGTCTGGTACATGTGATGTACACATGTGTCTGATGGAATTTCCCCACATGGAGATGTTGGTGAGTCTGTTTCAGGAAGAGTCTCAATGACTTGGACTGGGAGTCCCTTGAAAAGGCTACTGAGCATGTGTAGATATTCTTTAGATGGTTCTGTTCTGCTAACCACATGGTTAGCAGAGGGTTTGTTTGTTTGTTTGTTTGTTTACTTGACTCCATGGATGGAACTGAGAGTGTCTTCAAAAAGGCCTCAATCAGCCTCAACCTAGTCTTGTCTCATTCCCTTTGGCTACTCTTCTTGTGGTTGGACTCTTTTGCTCATGGTATCAGGTGAGAGGCAATGCTGGTCTTATTTCAATTGAAACTATGTGGCACTGAGAGCCTCTGCTTTTGTTCTTTTCTGTTCTAGGTAAAGGGATTAGAACCTCTGGTCCTGTGAGTTTTGAAAGATCAGAAGAGTGCCCAGGAACCCTAGCATTCCAGAATCTGGATTTGGTAGCCAATTTAACATCACTGTCCAGAAGAGTAAGGAGTGATCTTCAGAAATGAATGGGATCCAGTCTATCAGTATTCTGAGATGAGGACACATCCAGCAACCATACTACATTTGGATATGAACTTGGTGGGATGAAGTATTATATCAGAGCTGATCTAAGAGTGCATTCCCTAAGGTGTTAGGGAAAATGTTCATATGCTTGTCCTCACTAATATTTCCCTTTGTAAAAACTAATTTATATTAAGTGGTTAAAATGAAATTGGGGTGCTAGTCATTGGTACCTTACAATGAGGAGAAACATAGCTGATGGACAGCCAATTGCAGTAGAGAAGAGAGACCCCCTTACCCCAACCCCAAACTCGTCAGGGGGCCCTAGAACCACTAGTGATGTCAAACTCAAAAAGAAATTGGGACCACTAAACCATACATAAGGATGCCTGTGTACATATTGATTTAAAATATCATGTTTATCATTAAAATATCATATTTAAAAATTTTATCTGTGTTCTACTGTATTTTTATTTATTTTGTTAAATTTTTTCCAATTACATTTTTATCTGTTTTAGGTCACCTGCAGGCTGCAAGGGCCCGGTGTTTGACACCTCAGAGCTAGAGCCCTGAGAGGCAGATGTAGCCACTGGGAGAATGAGGCCAGAGTATATTCTGCTACACTTGAATTGACAAGTGATAATCTTGATTACTGCATTTGCTGATTCTTTCCTTTTACAATTCTTTAGTTTTTAGCTGTGATATATGTTGTGTATTTTTTTTTGGACTGGATCTATACTTTTATTTGTAAAGAGAATTCCTGGGGAGGAAACTTCCTCTCCTGATGCAGATAAGCTCCAGCTTTGCAATTTAAGCTCTTAAAAAGTTGCCTGGGGCACTGAGAGGTTAACTTGCTCAGGGTCACATAGACAATTGTTCAGAACTGAGACTTGGAACTAGGTCACGGTTGGGCCAGCTCTCTATCCACTTCGCAATGACCACTTGCATGTGACCATTAAACATGTATGGTTTAAGAATACACGAAGGCTAGGTCATATATTTCTCCTCATATATTGTTTATAAATAGTAATTGCTAACCTTTATATGGCACTTTAAGGCAAAGCACTTTACATAAGATATCCCAGTTGATCCATACAACAACCCTATGAATTAGGTAGGTTCTGTTAAGATGAGAATAATTTTCTGTGTTTACAAATATGTCTGAAAAGTCTGTAGCAAATAAGACTTTACAGGGTCTTGGTATCACTACTGGGTTTCAAAAGCATGGAAGAGAGAATCCAAATTGGAGGTCAAAGCCACCAGTGATTATGCTCAAGAAGTTGGCTTAGAGCAGGGGTGAAAAACTGCAGCCTTGACTTCACAGAACAAATCCCTTTAATCAAAGGATTTGTTCTGGAAAACTTGGATTCAGTCAAAAGGCTGCACCCAAAGACCTAGAAGGCCACATGTGGCCTTAAGGTTGCAGGTTCCCCGCCCCTGGATTGGAGAAACCAAGTCTAAAAGGAGAAACTATTACAGCTTGAGGTGGTTGTATAAAGTTGGGATCAGTCCCACACACAGGGAATCTCTTGAGATTAGAGTATATTATGCTGAGCCTGCTGCATTTTGTTGACTTAGTGCAGGGGTGGGGAACCTGTGCCCTCAAGGCCACATGTGATCCTCTAGGTCCTCAAGTGTAGCCCTTTGACTGAATCCAAACTTCCCAGAACAAATCCTTTGCTGGCTTTAATCTACATTTGCCCGAAGAGCTGCTGTGCTTCTACTGACAGATGTTTTTATTAGAATCCATAACTTTTTTCTTTTTAGATTCAGTTTTATTGTGGGATGGCATGGATTGATGGTGACATATGTCCTTAATTGTCATGGAGTTATGGGAATTAGGTACAGTGATTTCTTTCTTTTTTTAACTATTAAAACTGAGGACATTTAATCCTTTTCTTTGGTGCATAAAGATGCCACTGAGGGTGACATTATTATATCTGTACAGATGTCTGAAAAACTGGATGGATGCCTTGTTCCCATTTCTATTTAGAGCTGTAGCTGCCATAGTTTTCGATTAATGCCACTGCCACAAGCCCCATTGCTTTTTGCAACTGCACCATAAATACAGCATTTGTCTTCAAAATAAGTCATTCCTACATTAATTCCATTGTGCTAGAGTGGCCTGTTCTGTCTCTGGTTGTGGATGTAGATGTTACAAAAATTGCAGATACTGTGTCTTAATTAAAAAGTCATAAAAAGGAACAAACTAGACTCCATAAAGGGTTTGGCATATTTGGTTAGCTTCTGGAGGAGTGTAACTTTGGTTCTTTCCAAAGATCTCGCCTTCCATCCTTTCTAATGCTTTTGGTTGAGGCTCTGCCTGCATGAGGCCAAAAGAATAGGTTTGTTTATTATCTCAGCTGTTTAATGTTGCATAGGCAAAACAAGTTCTAAGAATTTGACTTAACAATTATTTGTTAGGGCCAACTCTAACAGTCTAAAATTTGTTTTGCTTCTAGTACCCTGAACATTTAAGTTGGCAAGAGTGGTTCCTGTGCAGTTGAGCCTCCAGTCCAATTTCTAAGCCTTGGCATTACTTTGCCTCCCCTACGAGCTGCCCCCTCCAATCCCACTCCTTTCTCTTTTCTTTCTTTAATTCCAGAGGACTATAGAGGAAGAGGTTGACACAACCCTAGTGGGTAGAACCCTGGGAAAACTTTTGGACAAGTCAGAGCAGGCCTCAGGTAAATTCACAAAGTAGAGAAAGTTTGGTGTTCCCAATCTCCTCTTTCTTCATTATTTCTTCTCTCTGTGGCATCCCCCTACCATCAACAACAGTAATACTGTTAGGAGCAGGATCAAGAAAAGAAGGAAGACAGGTAGGTGTGCAGATTGCTAGCCATGGTGCTGATTTGACTGAATCTGCCACCTCTTGGTGTCTGTCTACCATAGTTAAGCTATGGGTCTACTCCTCCTTCCCCTTCTCCTTCTCCTCCTCCTTCTCCTTTTTCTTCTTCATCTCCTTTTTCTTCCTCTTCTTTCTCCTCTTCCTCTTCTTCTTCTCCCTCTCCTTCCACATGGCTTCTACTACTTAGGCTGGGCAACAATTTTTACAAATCTAAGCCTTAGTACAAGTTGATATCACCTGTAAGATCCAGCAAGGGAGTTCCACCTCCTGTTAGTTACCACATTTATTAACCATTGACCCAGCATTCTGATGGAAAATTTTCTTCAGGGTAGTAGCTTTGAGAGAGTTGAATGTAAGTACACCTTTGTAGGACCTGGTCTTACAAGGATTCCTTTCCTCCCAGTGTATAGTTAGTATCTAGTGGATGACTGTGCAATACCTGATATATGTTATTGTGTGTATATTGTTTCTGGCAAGGGCTTCAAGTACTAGAATAGGGTGTGCCCTGTTCTTTGTGTGCATGGGATAATGGAGTTCCTTTATGAGACCCAAATGGTCCAAGTGGATCTGTGATGTATTAGAGTCTACCAGGGATTAGCCAAAATGTAACTTTGTGGTCAGTTTTTTTCCTACAGTATTATATGAATTCCACTGTTCTTTTTTTTTTTTTTTTTTGGAGGGGGAAGGCAAGGCACTTGGGGTTAAGTGACTTGCCCAAGGTCACATAGCTAGTAAGTGTGTCAAATATCTGAGGCTGGATTTGAACTCAGATCTTCCTGACTCCAGGGCTGGTACTCTATTCACTGTGCCACCTAGCTGCTCCAATTCCACTGTTCTTAAGCTCCATTGTTAGCCATCAACAGAAGCAGGAAGATGGGTGAGAGATATCAGTCATTTACCTCTTTAAAGGAGATTCCTGCCATTTCCATAATCAAAACTTTCTCAGCCTCTGATATCAATGTATTCTGGATAATTGGGTGTTATTTATACCCCTGTGTGAATTTAAGTCAAAGTAATTTAAGTCAAAGTAAAATCTCTCCTAAGGCATTTAAATTTAGAATTTTACCTTTAATTGTTTGATGAAAAGATTTATCTTCAGTGAAAGGCTATAAATATCAGTGAGGACTCTTTCTGGTGCACTCAAATCACATTATATTGTTGTCCATCTAGTCTGTCTATTTTCCAATCCAATCCAATCCATTCTAATAAACATTAATTATATTCTAAGTGCAAGGTACTATGCTAGGCATTAGGAATGCAAAGACAAAATGAGAAGCAGAACCTGGCTTCAAAGAGTCCTACTGGGGGGATAAGAGCATGTACATATACATATATACATATATGTATAAATTAAGGTGGAGAGATACTGCTAACAACTAGTGGGATTTCAGAGACTTTCCATGGAGAGTGGTACATGAGCTGAACCTTGAAAGAAGTTTGGATTGTATTATAAAACTGTGAGGAGAGGGTATATTCTAGGCAAGGGGGACAGCTTGTGCAGAAATAGAGGTAGAAGGTGACAAGTTCAGAGAAGAGCACCATAGGTCACTTTGGATGAAATCCTAAGTGCATGAAGGAGATTAATGTGAAATAAGCTTGGAAAGCTATTGTCACTGTGTCTTTCTGGTGATTCCTCCTACTTACCCTAGGCTGTGACTGTCATCAGATCTGCTGCAGCCCCTTTCTGTCCCCTCCCATCTGGGAGTCAATATTACCCAATGCAGCCCCCTTTCCCCTTGGTTCTGGTTTTGAGCATTATCACTCCCACTTCCTCTGCACTTTGTTTTCTGATTTTACACAGAACTGAACTAGGGACACTTTAACTACTCTTTCCCCTTGGGGGACACTAGACTGACTGATTTTAGGTGCTCTGCCAGCTTTCCTGAGCCTTCCCAACCTATGATAGAAAGAGATTGGGGCAGAAGAAGCTGATTGCATAATCCCTTTAGGAAGGACTGGAATGGAGAGGTGGAAGGGTGCTGCAGAGAGACCCCTTTGGGCTATGTGACTCACTTGCTACTATACTAAAGTCTACTTTATTTCACATCCAAAAATCATATCCATATTATGAAGAGATATAAATACCAAGCTAGACAAAACAGGAAAATGACAAATGCTGGAGAGGATGTGAAAAATTGGAACACTAATGCATTGTTGGTGGAGCTGTGAACTGATACAACCATTCTGGAGAGCAATCTGGAACTATGCCCAAAGGGCTCTAAATAATTGCATACC
>JAQQSU010004566.1:0-14046 GCA_028627135.1 Pseudochirops cupreus
CCTAGATTCTTTCTTTGGGGAAAAGAAAGATCATGGGAGAGAGAGGGAGGAGGAGAGCGCAGCCAGAGCACCCCCACCAGGGGCCTCCAATAAACATGAAGAATGCCTTAAAGCTAGAGATGAGCTGAAGAAGGATTTTGAAAACCAAATAAGGGAAGTGGAAGAAAAATTGGGAAGAGAAAAAAGAATGCTTGAAAGTCCTCTATTTCATTGAATGACCATATTTTCCCCTGAAACATTATACTTAGTTTTGCTGGGTAGGTGATTCTTGATTTTAATCCTAGCTCCTTTGACCTCTGGAATACCATATTCCAAGCCCTTCAATCCCTTAATGTAGAAGCTGCTAGATCCTGTGGCATCCTGATTATGTTTCCACAATATTTGAATTGTTTCTTCTTGGCTGCTTGTAATATCTCCTCCTTGATCTGGGAACTCCAGAACCTGGCTATAACATTCCTAGGAGTTTTCTTTTGGAGATCTTTTTCAAGAGGTGATTGGTGAATTCTTTCAATTTCTATTTTGCTCTCTGGTTCTAAAATATCTGGGCAGTTTTTCTTGAGAATTTCTTGAAGGATGATTTCTAGGTTCTTTTTTTTGATCATAGCTTTCAGGTAGTCCAATAATTTTTAAATTATCTCTCCTGGATCTATTTTCCAGGCCAGTGGTTTTTCCAATGAGATATTTCACATTGCCTTCTATTTTTCCATTTGTTTGCATCTCTTTAATAGTATATTGATTACTCATAAAGTCATTAGCTTCCATTTGCTCCAATCTAATTCTGAAGGAATTTTCTCCAGTGAACTTTTGAAATTCTTTTTCCATCTGGCAAATTTGACTTTTTAAGGCATTCTTCTCCTCATTGGCTTTTTGGGCCTCTTTTGCCATTTGAATTCATCTATTTTTTAAGGTGTTATTTTCTTCAGTCATGTTGTTGACTCTCTTTTCATGACTTTCTTGCATCATTCTAATTTCTCTTCTCAATTTTTCCTCCACTTCTCTTACCTGATTTTGAAAATCCTTCTTGAGTTCCTCCATGGCCTTTAACCAATTCATAATTTTCTTGGAAGCTTTTGGTGCAGGAGTTCTGACTTTGTTGTCTTCCTCCCATTCCATGCTTTGATCCTTTTTGTGCCCAAAAAAGGAATCTAAAGTTGGATGGCTATACTTGCTTTGCTTCCTTTGCTTGCTTATGTTGCCAGTCAATTACTTGACTTTTGAGCTCTTTGCCATGGTAGAACTCTGCTTCCAGAGGGCAGAGCTTTGTCTCAAATTACTGGGGGTTTTGCAGCTGCCAGAGCTATTAGGAGGGTGCTGTCTTTGCAGTCCGTATAAACTCTGGCTCACTGGTCACACATTTCAGGACCACCACCCAAGACCACAATCCTAATCCAGGCAGGTTAAGGCAAGAGTGATTACCCTCTGGATGTTTGCTTGGCCCACCTATGATCTACAGTCCAGGAGCTCTCGAGCAGCCACGTGGAGGTGGCTGCAGGGCCACTGCACCTCTGCCACTTCTAGCTTCAGGGGCATGGGCCAGACCCACTCCTCTGCACCCTCCCCCCAGTTTCAACAGAGTTCTACACTGACCTCTCACTTTGTCTTTGGCATTTATGGGTTGATAATTCTGGAAACTGCTACTGCTGCTGGTGATCCACTCTCCCAAAGTCCACTACAGCTGCTGGTTGGGGCCGCCATGGGGCTAAAACTGTGGGCTCACGTGGGGCTGGGCTAGGCTCCCAGTGTGCTGTGATGAACCCTTCCTCTCTGCCTGCCAGGCTGCCTTCATTGGGAGATTTGTTTCTCTCTGTCACTTTGTGGGTTCTGTAGCTCTAAAATTGTAGTCATATTTTATAGGTATTTGTGGTGGTTATAGGGAGAGCCACAGGGTTTTCCTGCTTCTATGCTGCCATCTTGACTCTGCCCGCTTCCCTCTCTATTTGATTTTTTAAGTACTCCAAACCCAGCCCCAACCTCCCTTTCTCATTCCCTTTCCCACAGTTGGCTATCCAACCAGAGTGGCACTCTAGCCTCATAATGCACTCTACTTCCCATATCCATTCCTTTGTACTGGCTACCACCCATGTTTAAACTTCAATCCTTCCACATCTTTGAATCTCTTATTTCCTTTGAAACTCAGTTCAAGAGCCACCTTCTACATGAGGCCTGTCCTTATCCTCTCAGCTGGTTGTGCCTTCCCCTCCTGTCTTCCCTTCCCCAATCATGTTGTATTAATTTTATATAAAGAATGCAAGTTTCTCAAGAACAGGGATTATTTCGTTTTCATTTATATGACATCAGCATCAAGAAGAGGAGACACAGTAAGTTCTTATTGATTAATTGTGATCTTAATGGATGGAAAGGCCTAATATAACTGTCAAGGAAACCAACTTTCCATTTAAAAATAGCATACTCTCTTAAGGACCGCTGGGTGATGCAGTGGATAGAGAACAACGCCTCAAGTCAAGAAGACTCATCTTTCTGAATTCAAATCCAACCTCAGACACTTACTAGTTGTGTGACCCTGGGCAAGTCATTAAACCCTGTTTGCCTCAGTTCCTCATCTGTAAAATGACCTGGAGAAGGAAATGTCAGACCACTCCAGTATCTTTGTCAAGAAAACCCCAAATAGGGTTAATAAGAGTCTGACATGACTGAAATGATTCAACAACAACGACAAACAATCCCTTAAAGAATATGACTTCTTAGATTGGTCCAATGAGATTTTGATTCTTTGGATTGGGAATTAGGGAGGTTCAGAATAAGCTTCCACAACTGCCTCAAATCAGCAGCACATAAGTAAACATACAGATCCCAGCAGGACCTTTCATATGACTTAGACAAACCCAGGGAACAAACATACAATGAAGCCTGAGCAATATTAGTCACATTGCTATGACTAAGCCCTGACTGGTATTGTGACTCAAAATATAAGCATATTTTGTTTACCCTGTATCTCACTAGTTCATACTTTGACAAACCACAGCCTTCTCAAAGTTATAATAAAAAATGCTTTTAGTGAAATAGAACTAGATACTAGTTTGTCGCATGTTTGTGATGTTATTATTTTATAAGCAAACACTAAAGAATATGTCATAGAAAGAGAGTTTATTCTTAGAACATTTAAATCAATCTCCTCATTCAGGAAAAATACAGTGCCGTAAGATTTTTTAGCCATTGTCAGATGTCATAAACTAAGAGAGCAAGTTCTACCCTTTCAATGTCAAGTCAAATCAGCAAGCATTTATTAATTGTCTACTATGCATCAGGGATTGTACTAAACCCTGGGGATACAAAGAAAGGCAAAAAATAGTCTCTCCACTCAAGGAGCTTGCAGTCCAATGAGAAAGACAACATGAAAATAGCTGTATACAAACAAGATATAAACAGGATAAATTGGAGATAATCAACAGAGGGAAGGCACTAGTGTTAATGGGAATTAGGAAAGACAGGACACAAAAGATGAGATTTTAGCTGGTGTATGTAGGAAGCCAGGAGAACCTGGAGATGGAGATAGGAAGAAGAAAGTTCCAGGGATGGGAGATGATCACTGAAATTGCCCAGAGTGGAGAGATGGAATATCTTATATAAGGGATAGCCGGGAAGTCAGTGTCACTGAATCACCGAATGTATGGGGATGGGAAGAGTTGGTGCTAGTAAAGTTGAACAGGTAGGAAGGGACTAGGCTGTGAAGGGCTTCAAACCAAGGATTTTATACTTGTTCCTGCAAGTATTAAAGAGCCACTGGGGTTCACTAAATGGGAAGAGGGGGAGAAAGTCAGATTTGCATTTTAGGAAGATTAATTTGACAGCTGAGTGTAGGATGGATTGAAGTGGAGAGAGACTTAGAGGCAAGGAGACCAATCAGAGGTCCAATAATCCAAGAATGAGGTGATTCTGTACCAGGGCCTGTACCAGGGTAATGGCGGTGTCAAAAGAGACAAGAATGCTTATATAAGATAATGTAAAGAAGGTAGTACCAATTTTTGTTATTCCGTCATGTCCTACTCTTTGTTACCCAATTTGGGGTTTTCTTGGCAAAGATCCTGGAGTAGTTTGCCATTTACTTCCCCAGCTCATCTCACAGATGAGGAAACTGAGACAAACAGGGTTAAATGACTTGCCCAGGGTCACATAGCTAAGTAAGTGTCTGAGGTTGGATTTGAACTCAGGTCTTCTTAAATCCAGGCTGAGCACTCTATACACTGCGCCACCTAACTGCCCAATATCAATAGAACTTGGAAACAAATTGGGTGGGGGAGGGGGAGAGAGAGTGAAGTGTCAAGAATGACATTTAGGTGACTGTGAAGATTTTGATGCCCTCAAAAGTAACTGGGAAGTTCTGAAAATGGAAGGGTTTGGGGGAGTGAAGGGGAAGTAATAAATTTGTTTCTGGACCCATTGAGTTTAAGATTATAGTCAATCAATAAGCATTTATTAAGCACCTACTAAATCTCATGCTAATTGCCAGGGACACAAAAAGAAAGGCAATAGACACTCCTTGCCCTTAAGGAAATTAGATGTCTAGGAGACATACAGTTCAATATGTATAATAGGCAGTTGGAGATAAGAGAGGAGAGGTCAGGAGAAAGGTTAGGGCTGGATGAATAGGTCTGAGAATCATCTGCATAGAGAAGACAGCTAAATCCATAGAAACTGTTAAGAGGACCAAGTGAAACTTAACCTTTTGGTGCTAAAAAAGAAAAAAATCAAAAACAACCCACCAAGTAGTGCCCAGGTCTTCTGAAATCAAATCCAGAGAGTGTTTTTTTTTCTCCCATGTCACGATGCTTCCAATCAATCAACAAATAAATATTGAGTGCCTACTTTGTTCTTAAGACTCTAAATGACAGCTTCTCAGATTTTCCAAAAGATCTCTTAATAACGATGCTAAGTATAGATGTTGTCTACAAATAAATATTGGCTAGATGTCCATTACAATCGGATGTTAAATGATTCCTCCATTACCTTATTGATTAACATTTTCTCTTATTTTCAATTTGTGTGCCTCTTTGACATCCATCCTTTATTTTATGAGCCAAATAGAAGCAGCTTAGTGGCTACCATCCTGGACTTGGCATCAGAAAGACCCAGCTTCAGATCTGACCTCTGACACTTATTAGTTATGTCATACTGGACTTACCTCATAAACCACAGTCAGGTTGTAAATTGGCACGTCTTTTTCACAAACCAAAATGGGTTTTCATATCCTCTAAGTTGGAGGTAGAATCTACTTTCCTACAATTTAAGTCAATTTTAACCAAATTATCATGAGAAAGCATATGACTCCTGTTTATTTTATTTTATTTTATTTTTTTGCTGACAGACTTTCTATTTTTCAGCCAATAAGCAACCAGAATTTGACTTTTTTGATTTATGAGGATCTCAAAACAAACTGCACATACTCTTCACTTTACTCTTAATTTATATTATATCAGAAAATGAATTAGCTTCCAAAAATACATATCATAAACAGAGGTCAGAGAAAGAGAGCATTTATTATTAGTATATACATATTTCCAGTGTCCCCAAAAGCTTTCCCTATTCAAACTTGTCCAAAACCATTCAGTTCTTTACAATGCTATTTCTAATGCAACAGGTTAAGTTGCTTAATTGCCATTTTCCAATTAGTTTGGAAGCCAAGTCAGTCTCCATAATTATTGATCCACAACGATACAGTTGAGATTCATTAGTTCAGTGTAGATTTGCAAATTGTTTTGAAAAATCTAGCAAGCCACATATGGTTTTTTTTTTCCAACAAAATTTATCCCCAAGGAACTGATTTTGCTTCTAGAAAAAATACTATTTAACATGAAATTTCCACCATCACCAAACCCCCCTCAAAGTCCCAATATAGCACACCCTCAAGAAAGATGAATTGACTTATAAATTGGTATTTCCATTATACAAATAGATGTATTCTAGTAGTTAGAGAGCTGCTCTCAAAACCAGCAAGCTGTGAGATCAAATCCTATCTCAGACACATATTTAATCTTCTTATCTTGAGCAACTCATGGAACCACTCAGTGTTCTAGGCAGTTCTCTAAAAATGTAAGCTGTAGAGGGATGCTGGCCTGCTTTAGTGAAGGAAGTTTCCTTATCTGAGAGTTCTCCATGAAAATGAAATCACAAGATCAATCCTTATCCCTTTCCCTATGATATAACCTTGTACCTGCTAAATACTCTTTGATAGAATAAGTTCATATCTGCTATAAAGTAGGTGCTAAAAGAACAAAGGATGACAGACTGTCTACTGTGACATTTTAAGGTGTAGTTTATTGAGTTGTTTTTTTTTAAAGTATAGAGCTTCTTGAGTTAACTAAAAAGAGAGGGATAAGAGTGACAGTATAGCTATCCTAGGAACCCACATTAAAAGGTGCATTTCAATACCAGGATAATAAGCAGGGGATTTAGCAGCAAGATAATAACAACTTAAGAAGAGAAGTAGCAAGGACCAGCTGCTATATTTGGTTTCCGACCCTGGCAGGAGTATGATGGTCTGTAATGGTAGGAGCATATGAAATAATTCTGTTCCCCAAACCAAACTATAATGCTGACTGGACATCTAAATTCTCTGCCTACAAACTACCAGCATGTTCTATTGCTCTGGTAGATGGTGACTCTAAAAGTCAAACCAAGCTAAAGGGACCTACCTGACATGTCTTTGATTTAGTTCTTAGGCCATTTGTAGGTGATCCAGGTACCAGCAGCCAGACCTTATAATTGAAAGGGGGTGAGGGAGATTTGTTACTTCCCCCCGTCAGTTCAGTTGATATAGTCTCAGGTCCTAATAAAGAATAAATAATGAGGTGATAAATTATCTGTTAATATGCTGCCAAGAGGTGATCCCTTTAGGAAAAATCCCTTGAGTAAATTAGAAATGGAGTGATCCATAAGTGACACAGTAACTAAGCATGTCCAATTGACTCTTACAGTTCCTTGTTCTGTACAGTTAAAGCCCACTCTCCTATGGACCTATATGTATTTAAGAGAGAGCTTAACTCTTACTTTTTGAGGAGGGAGGGGGAAAGTGTATCACATACCAACTATTCTTACCACTCCAGTAAATGTCTTTTTCTGAAAGCTAAGAAAAAACGCCTGACTGGTGTTAATGGAAAGCACAGGGAGTAGGGTAGCATGGGTGGGGAGTGTGAGCAAAAGTACTACAAACCCAAAGCCCCAGAGGGTTGCCCCTAAAACCCTGAGGGAAAAAATTATTAGCCATCCTCTGGAGACTTGACCAAGTTATGAGAATGGGAGTTGAAAGAAGTAGCCCGAGTACAGAGCCTCACTTAGTATATACCAACAATTATGAATGGCTGTCCAAAAGCTAACACACTCTTAAGTCACATTAATAGGAATATACATTACTAATTATGAAATGAGTACTATTGCACTCTGTACTAGTCAAACCATATCTGCAGTATTATGTAGGATTTGGGGCCTCATATTTTTAGTCATTGAAAAAACTAGAGTATGTCCAGAGAAGGGTGATTAGGAGTCTGGAAATCAAGTTGTATGAACAGTGGTCATTTGTTCATCTGGCCGTGTTTTGCACGAGAGTAGAGACTAAAAGAAGACTGATAGCTGTCTTCAACTAGTTGAAGAACCTTCAGATGAAGGAGAGATCAGATTTGTTCTGCACCCCTATGGAGAACAGAACTAGGACCAAAGGATGGGAACTAAAAGGAAGATTATAGCCGAGGATCAAGGGGGAAAAAACTTTCTAACAGAATTGTCTAGTGGTTGAATTGAATTACATGAATATTTATTAAACATATACTATGTGTCAGACTGTGCTAAGCATTCAGGATATAAGCAAGAAAAAAGAAAAAGTGTTCCTGCCCTTGAGGAGCCTACAGTCTAATGGAGGAAAGACAATACACAAAAAAAAGCTAGAAATTGGGGGGGGAGGGAAGACATCAAAGGGGACCCCTGGGGTGGGAGGTGAGGAAAACATCTTGTGTGAAGCTGAAACAACACAGAGCTGCTGATGTGGGTTTGAAGGCAAGTTTCTACCATTCAAAAAGGAAGGCTTTGGGAGGAGTTTGGTACTCATCCCTACAGCACTCCAGTCAGAGGAAAGAGGAAGCAGAAGGAGGTGGTATCCAGGCTTACATTAGCAACATGGTGGTGAGATTAGAAGTGATGAGTTTATCAGAGGAGGAGCATCTTGGGAGGAATTGAATCCAGGCAGAGTTGCAGGTGCAAAGTAGGGTATATTCCAGTGACAGAACACAATAGCAAGCTCATCGTTAATGCAAGTGTTCAAGACGAAAGTGTAAGATTATTTGTTAAGGATACTGTTAACATATTCCCAAAATAAGTGAGAGATTGAACTATATGACTCCTAAGGGCCCTGACAGCTCGAAGATGCTGCAATTTTGAAGGGAAACAGACAGCAAGACCCTCCCCAAAATACAGCACAAAAGCAATCAGAAATATACATAATTAAGGTAGGAATATGAGCTACGTGAGTGGAGAGCAATGACCTCCCCTCCCAAGTTTACCTTTTGTTTTAGTGCATATATATTTCCAAGCTAATTCCAGTAATATTTGTGGTGCTGACTAACCCTAAATTAGATCATTATCTGCAATTGAGATCTGGCTCTAATCGCCACCACTACCATTTCAGCTGTTTCACTTCTTTGTGACCCCATTTGGGCTTTTCTTGACAAAGATACTGGAGTGATTTGCCATTTTCTTCTCCGGCTCATTTTGCAGATGAGGAAACTGATTGAAACTGTGTTAAGTGACTTGCCAAAGGTCACACAGCTAGGGAGTGTCTGAAGCCAAATTTAAACTCAAAAAGATGAGTCTTCCTGATACCAGGTTGGGCATTTTATCCACTAGGAGTCTAAAAGAAAACCTAGTTTTCGCCAGAGGGTACTTTGCCTGACTTTTGTTAGCTGGGTGTTACAGCTTTGACTAAAAAGTTATCAGTTTGTCCTTATTGGGAGAGATTCTAGCCACTGTACCTTAGCAGACTGGAGCTGAGATGGCTAGAAAGTGGTCCTGCAGAGATGAGCCCAGAAGTTCTCAACATGGAGCAATGATCATTGATCACCAGCCAATCAATCGATCAATCAGCAAGTAGAGGCAGTACTGTACAATAGAAGATCCCTTGTTCTAGAGTCAGAAGACCTGGACTAGAATCCCAACTCTGCTACTAATTGTATTACCTTGAACAAATCACTCTTGCTCTATAAACCTCTGTTTCCTCATCTGTAAAATTAGGCGATTAGACCACATGGCCTCTACAATTCTTTCCAGCTCTACATCTATGAGTCTCTGAAGTATTTTTTTTTAAGTGTTTGCCATGTGCCAGGCAATGAACCAAGGTCTAAGAATACAGTTACAAAAGCGAGACAATCCCTGCCTGCTCATAAGGAGCTTCCATACCTTCCATCCTTTACATTCTATGAAACTATGAAACAAGAAACCCGCCACAAGAGTATCTGACAACAGTGGACCGACCCCAAGATGAGACTACCACAAACTCCAAGAGTCACCATAAGGCCAGTGGTCAATAGTCCTATAGTATCAGAAGCAAGGGTTGCCCTACCTCAAAGGCATCCTAACCACACACGTTCTCTCCACATTTCCCTAATTCATGATTCCTGCGCATTCTCTGTACTGATTATGTGTACTGTGAGACTGAACTCTAGGTGTATGGGGAAGAAATGAACATTCTTAAAGCATGACTTTCTTACCAGCCTATTTCATTAAATACCTTTTGCTTTAACTAATTTTGCCTTCTAGCAGCTTGATGGTACAATAGATACAGTTCTAGACCTGAACTCAGATCCACTTTCAAACACTTACTAGCTGGTTGACCCTGAACAAGTCACTTCACCTCTATTGCTCTGTTTCCTCACCTGTAAAAATAGGGATGATAGTAATAGCATCTACCTCCCAGATTTCCAAGGGTGATATCTCCTAGCAGCTATCATTAGTGTTGCATTACCATTGTTGCTTCATTTATCCATTGATCCCAATATGCTTATTGCTGAGCATTTAGGACTAGATTGATCAAGTGACCTGAAGATGGAAAAAGTGAGAACCAAGGGGGGAGGGAAAGAGACTATGGCTACCACGTAGGGGATGTTCTATGAGCTATGTCTCAGCCTGCTAAGGTGTAATAATTATTGAGAAACTTTGCTATTTATTGCTCAGGATTCCAGCAGCTTTCTGATTCTAGCTGGACGCCCTGAGGAAAGAAGAAAGCCAAGGATTTTCTAGGACCAGAAAGTGTAAAGTAGACAAAATTCTTCTGCCCAGCAAGAGTGTGCATGCCCCCATAGAATTGGGAAGGGGTGGGCTTGCTGCTTTCTAATGGCTCATGGACACAAGGAACTGTTGTCATATTTGGATGAAATCATACCTTGTGGAAAGATATTGTGAAAACACAGGAAAAGCCTAACGAAAGTCTAAGAAGGAGTGGGTATGAAACTGTCAATTGGCAAGTGCTAGTTCTCCAGAGCCATCATCATGAGGTGTTTCCACAGTATTGATCCCATGAAAATAGAGATGCTCGTTAGTTGAATATCTCCAAAGAACCCTTGAGAGAAGCTTTTCTAACATTTTGGTAGCAACTCTCAGAAATTTTTACAAAATTGTCCTTAAGTCTCTCAATGATCTCAGTCACGAGCAACAGAAGAACAAAAAGGAGCAACCCGGCCTCAACCTCCCAACACCATCGAGCGATCTCTGGAAATAAGAAAAATAAACAAGTCTTTAAGGACTCAGTGAACTGGTTCACTTGTGAATCAGGGCAGACCAATCTATGAAAACCCTTTGTGTTAGATACTTGATATTAAATAAGGAGAGCAATGGGCACCTTAATTCTATTGCATTTGCCAACAGAGTACTTATTGATAGTAAGTCTCCTTATCCTGTTCATAAACTGGAGTTCTTGACTTTGATGTGAGGTTCACTGATAAATTATAATAGTGTGGGTATAGAGCTCAGGTTTTTTCAAATTTTATTTTATTTTTAACTTATGGAATGAAACATTTTCATAAGATAGTATAATTAAGATAATTTACAAATTAAGCTACAAATCTATTATATACAACTTGTAATTCCTTTTAAATATATAATAAAGTTATCATGTAAATTTTTTTTTCTTTTTTACACACTACAACCCATGTACTAATCACCCAAGAGTTCAGAGCACACTACCGGCCAATGAATATTAACGTAGAGGGAGCTGCCCACTCTCTCAGGCCATGAGCATCCAAAACCAAGGTAACATCCAGACTATAGAGGAGAAAAGGTAAACTGTGACATTAAGGGAAACAAGCCTTCCTGTCACATGAAAGTGCAGCCTACACTACAACCATGCAAACATGAAGAGTAACAACCACAAGACAACTGAAACTCAATGTTGTGAAATTATAAAGAACGTGCTCGGCCCCAAAGAAAAGTTATAAGAAGATTTCCACATACAAGTTCTCCTTTTTTCAAAAGTAGGAGGCCCACAATTGTGGAATACTGCATAAAATGTCCTATTGTTCAATGCATTGATCAAAATTGTTCATTTTTTCCCTCTTCTTACTGTATTTATTTTCTTTCTAAAAAGTCCTTTGTTAAAAGAGACAATTCTCTGATAGGGAAAAAAAAGGAGGAAATATAGGCAGTGTAAAAACAAAAGATAAATTAGTCCAATGTATTAAAGAATACTGTTAATTTTTGCCTTCTTCTTAATTTTTTTATTTTCTTTTTAAAAAATTATTTGTTATAAGATACAGTTCTCTGGTAGGGAGGAAAAGGGGGAAATAAAGGCAAAGTAAAAACAAAAGATATGAATAAAAATATATTTTTTTAAAAAGAAAGTACAACTTGGAGGCTATAATTTCTGCCAACATTGTGTCATTGGTGGAACATTGTACTGAAACCAAGCCTCTTGCTTCATTTGTCCTTGGATGACTGGTAGCAGAAGTCGCTCCATGATGAAGTTCTAGGGGAAGTGATACAGACTGAGAACTGATCTTCAGGTTTTTAAGCTTTGTTCTTTGGAGGTCACTCTGCTAATCAAGAGAATGGCAGAAATTGGAGTAACACAATGACATACTACTATACTTTAACTTATTGCATATAACATACCTGGAACAGACATGCTTCCAAAAGCATTTTGTTCTATAGCCACGAAAACATTATATGATAATATTGTGCAGTTGTGTCAATAGAAGCCCTAGAGCTAATAAGAAATAGATTCTATTTTTCCAAATTGTAACCAATATCTATGTAACAAGAGAACAATTTGTAGGCCCAAAGTACTGGAAGTGCCTTCAATCACCCTCATGTCTGGGCTCACTCTTCATGTCCTGGGTTTAGTCCTAGAAGAGTCCAGTCTCCAAAGGAAGGGGTCAGTTTTTCTCTTTGCATCTAGAACTTTATATTCCCTTCCATCTTGGAACCCCAGGAGGAAAAGTCACTTAAAGCTCCAATTTGGTTCATGGATAGTGTCTATCTTCAAACAAAGAAATAAAAAAAGGTTCTCAATACACAATATAAATCTGGTATAGGACAGTCGCTTATTTCCTCTACACAAATAAAAGGAATATAACAAAAAAAAAACTAATACACAATGACAATGACTTAAGATATGATTCAGTAACGCATCACTTTTATTGTCATTTCCTGGTACGTTGATATTAAACTAGTAAAATGTGCAGCACAAGTGATGCTGTTGGAATAGACATTTCATCCTCGTCTTGGCTCTGTACTTTCTGAACAATTGGTTCAAGATCAAAGTCTTCTGGCAAGATAGACCATGGACTAAACTCATCATGCCTTTGTGTTTGTCTTCTCCAAGAAGGATGCCATTGCAGTAACTTTCTCCTGATGCCAGCCCATTCCTACTGAAGGACTCGGGAGCTCCTAACTTACAAGGTTGTCTTCATGGTTGGAAAGATTCATCTCAGTATCACTATTCAGTCATCTATCCTCAAGAAAGAAAACAGGAAGGAAGGAAGGAAGGAAGGAAGGAAGGAAAGAAGGAAAGAAGGAAGGAAGGAAGGAAAGAAAGAAGGAAGGAAGGAAAGAAGGAAGGAAAGATGGAAGGAAAGATGAAAGGAAGGGAAAATGGAAGGAAGGAAGGAAAGAAGGAAGGAAAGATGAAAGGAAGGAAAAACGGAAGGAAGGAAGGAAAGATGGAAGGAAAGATGGAAGGAAAGATGAAAGAAAGGAAAAATGGAAGGAAGGAAAGAAGGAAGGAAGGGATGAAGGAAGGAGGGAAAGAGGGAAGGAAGGAAGGAAGGAAGGAAGGAAGGAAGGGATGAAGGAAGGAGGGAAGGAGGGAAGGAAGGAAAGAAGGAAAGAAGGAAGGAAGGAAGGAAGGAAGGAAGGAAGGAAGGAAGAAAGGAAGGAAGGAAGGAAGGAAAAGAATGCCTGCTTTTACAGAGCTGAGATTCTCTAGCTTCAATATTCTTAATCATTTTTGTGTCATGGAACTATGTGGCAGTCTAGTGAAGCCTATGGACTACTCAGAATAATATTTCTAAATGCACAAAATAAAATGCATAGAATTACAAAGGAAACAAAGTATATTAAAAATAATAATTTTTTTTTAAAAGTTAAGTTCACAGTCCTTAGCTCAAGAACTCCTGCTAGATGCTTCAGAGGTACTTGGGTTGCATAGTGTTGTATAGCGAATAAAGCACTGGACTTAGAGTCAGGTAACTAAGTTCAAATCCTGCCTCATGCACTTACCAGTTGTGTGACCCAGAGAAAATCACTTAACCTCTTTCAGCCTCAGTTTCATCATCTATAAAATGGGGATCATTATAGTATCTTCTTTGTAAGTCAGTTGTGAGAATCAAATAGTATAACCAACATAAATTGTCTGGCAAATTGAAGCACAGAAAAATCAAAGAACACCAAAATCTCTGAAGAATCACATTTGCAAAGGCTTAAAGACAGAAATTGGCTGTAAGCAGACTGTAGCATAGTAACATTCATAACTTGAGCTCAAGAATTATTTCAAAATGCAGCAAGGGTAAGTAGAATTAGAAAGGTAAGGGGGGGTGGAGCCAAGATGGCGGC
>JAQQSU010004567.1:0-14046 GCA_028627135.1 Pseudochirops cupreus
TTTTTTTTTTTGAGATCCAGTCATTAAACATCTACCAGCATATCTCTGGTTTCATTTATGAAAATGAATCTCTGGTTCAAGCCCTGTTTTTTCTACTCGCCAGCTCTTTACCCTTGGGCAAGTCAATCTATTTCTATGGGCTTTAGTTTTATTGTGGAAAATGATCAATGTGAATACTAGACTCTAGAGAGTTACTAAGTTTCCTTTGGCTCTAATTATCTGTCATTCTTTGTCTAGCTCAAAGCTGAGCCCATAAAAAGAATTTAACCTTAGTGCCTTCGGGGACATAGGTCAGTTTTGGATAGGAAAGGGACTCCCCCTACAAGACCTCCTGTACACTAGACCCCATTTAGAATAATTCATTCATCTCACCACTTCTCCTTAAGTACAGCGGACGAGGCACTGTACCAGGCGCTATGGAGGAAACAAAAGAGGAAAAAGAGATGACTCCTGCCATAGAGGGGCTCATGGTCAAAGTGGAAGAGAGGAAGCTCTATAAAAATGAAAAAGGTAACATTATATGTGTAGGGAGCTTGAAATAATTCAAGATAGTGAATGCTAAATGCGCATGGGCCATACAAACAAGTTCATTAGGACACAAAGACAGGGAAGGTCACTGAGAAATAGAATGGTCACAACCATCTCCATGGAGAAGGCAGGCATAGTATTTGGATTGAAGTGAAGAAGGATGTAAACATATGCACTGGAGCATAGTCTGACATTTGGGAGGCCAGTCAGAATACCATTCTCACTAGAACAATGAATATGACTAGAGCAGGAGGTTAAGAATGAAAAAGAAATTGATACAATTTTGAAACAGTAGGGAAACATTTTTTAAATAAAAAAGAAATAGCAGATGAATTTAGTAAGAATGAAGAGATTAGCAGATTTTGTTATTTTCATAAGATGTTACATAGCCAAAGAAGAGTTTTGGAAAGAAAGATTGAGGCCAAACTATGGAGGAAGTTAAATGCCAAGCAAAAGAATGGGGATAATAGGGAATTACTGAAGATTTCTGAACAGAAAGTATCATGGTATATTTTAAGAGGAGTCATTTGATGGGAAAATGCATGATGACTTAAAGCAGTGGTTCTCAACCTTCCTAATGCCGCAACTCTTTAATACTCTTATGTGGGCATATCTGCATGTGGGCAGACTCGCCTGGAGATGGATAGAGGAGCAGTGTCTCGGTTCCTAAGACCATCAGAAATATGTGTTTTCCAATGGTCTTAGGTGACCCCTGTGAAAGAGTCTTTCAACCCCCAAAGGGGTCACAACCCACAGGTTGAGAACCACTGACAATGGAAGGTGAAATAAGAAACAAAGAAACCAATTGAGAGATTACTACTATAACTCAGGTATGAGATCTTATGACCCTGAAGTAGAATATGTACAGTTGGAATGGAAAGGAAGGAATATATCAAAGAGATTTCAGGAAATAAGACTCAATAGGACTGGCTGATTGCCTAATAGAGGAAAGGTATGTGTCAAAGATAATTCTGAGTTCCTAAAGCCTGATGCCTAGAATGATGGTATCGTGACAGAAATCAGAAGTTAGGAAAGAAAACTGGTTGGGGAAAGATGATGATGAGTTTGATTTAAGGAGTAGGCAACCAATTAATCAATCAACAAACATGTTAAAGTACCTACTATCACCCCTTAAAATCAATCAGCAAGTATCTTTAAGTGCCTCATGTGGACACTGCCAGATGCTACTAATGGTACAAAAACAAAAATCAAACAATCCCTACCCTAAAAGAGCTTACATTCTATGGGAAGAGATGATGTTTATTAATATATATAATCTGAGACAATGCATATGAATACATATATGCAAAAATACATCAAAGGAGGGAGGGGATTGTCAAGAAAGGCGTCCTGTAGAAGGTGGTTCCTAAGTTGAATTCTGAAAGAGAAAGGGCATTCTAAGAGGAGAGAGTAAATTCCAGGCATAGGCAGGACATCTAAGTGTATCTAGTACTCAGCTGGATAATCAAGACAGAAGTGGGGTCAAGATTGGAAATGTATGTGAAGGAGTTATCTCTATAAAATAGAGTTACAAGATAGATAAGATCACAAGAATAGATGAATTCTCTGAAATCGAGTAGAGAAGAGAACTAAGGATAGAGTGTTAGGGAATGCCCCTGTTTGTAAGGCTAGAGAAGAAAGAAGAGCCAATAAAAAATGATATCATTTCCTCTCCTATTCCCAGAGCTCAATTCCCTGTCAAGCTGCTTTCATGACCTCCTACATAGACTTGTAGTCTCCAGAAAATAAATAAATTTTCTCCTTTTAAATGTGTGCTGATCCTCCCATCTGTAGGGCAGAGGCTCTGAGTTTTGTTTATCACAGTAAGGAGAGCTTTGTATTGATCATAAGTTACCAACTTTTCAAAACAGCTGGTTGGTGTAAAGGATACTTCCAGCAGCCACAGATCATAGTGATGCTAACTGACCCACCTGAGAATTGAACTCTTCACTATGGTCTCATAATAAAGTTGGCTACAAATACAAAGTTAACCAGCCCCAAACCATCTCATAAACTCAAGCTTATTACACTCAACTCCTCTTCCATTTGGGAGAAAAATTCCCCCAGAAATTCAACCCACATGGCTTGGTTACAATTGCTCCCCCTCTCTCAACAATTCTACCTACTTTCTCCCTGCCTTTAGCACATCCTGTTCATTCCCTTCACTTTAGCCTTGCTATTCCTTCCAGTCTTCTCCAGCTGTTATTTTAACTATGCTTCCCTCATCTTAAAGTCCTGTAAGTGTTTTTTCATTGGCCTCATCAACTTTTATCTGGGATTTGTATTAGACTTCATTGATCACCCTGTCTCTAGTATTTCTCTACTCCAACCCTTCTTTCACAAATTGCTGTTTCTACAACACAGATGTGACTTTTTCAGCCTTTTCCCATGCAAAAAAATTTTAATGATTCCTTATTGCCTCTAAGATATAATGTGAACTCCATAGACTAGAATGTAAAGCTTTCCACAGTCTAGCTCCTACCTAATTTTTCCAGTTTTATTTCACATTATCTCCTACTTCATCTCTGCCTCTTGGAATCTCAAGCTTCCTTCAAAGCACAATTTAGCTACCACTTTCCATAGGAGACTCCTAATCCTCCCAATTGTTGGTACTCTTTCCTTCTTGAAATTACTTTATGTATACTTTATAATCATATACATGCTGCATCACCACCAGTAGAATATAAGCTCCTTGAAGATGAGGACTGTTTGGTTTTTACCTTTGTATCTCCAAGACCTAGCACAGTGTTTTGAACGTAGAAGGCATTTAGTAAATGCTTGTTGATTCAAAGTGAATTAAATAATGGGATCGTGTTGGGGGAAAAATGAGAGATTTAGACAATCTCATTCATTTTACAGATGAAATTGAGGTTCAAAGAGTTTAATATCTGGCCCAAGGTTACCCAGCTAGAAAGCTACAGAAAATATATTCTAAAAGAGGACTTCCAATACCCAAACCTGTGCTCTTTCCACTGTAACATATAAGTCTACACCCTACTCTTCATAGATCCTCACCAAGTTGTCCTGGATTCCTACCTTGCCAAGTTTGGTTCTATGTCCCAGTATTTCATCTGAATTTAACAAGCTTTTGAATTCTTACTTCCTCAATAAAGCTTTCCTGCACTGATCAGGGAAGCAATGAGAGGTCCTCCATTTAGCACCCAATCTAAGCACAGAATCAAATAGGGGTACAAAACTCATGGGAGTGAGAAGAGGTAGGGAAGTTACTGCAGTGCTATTAGTGCTTGTAAATTTTATGGTAGGTAAATTATACATAAGAATTGATCCTAAATGGGACTCCCATCTGTCTACTTTTCCTGACACTATCTATTGGACACAAAATAGATGCTTAATAAACTTGACTTTAATCCACAAAGCACACTTTCTCTGATTAATTAGAAATAGTTTCTCTTCAATTGCCTGAATAAGTCACATACCTTTATGTACCTGCAATGCCCCCTCTTCATCTCGGCCTACTTGTGTCACCGACTTCCTTTAAGTACCTTAATTCTAGTGTTTCCCTCTTTTATTTATCTCCAACTAATCCTATACGTACCTTGTTTGTATATATGTGTTTGCTTGTTGTCTCCATCAGATTGTAAGCTTGAAGACAGGAACTGTCTTTTGCCTCTTTCTGTATCCCCAGCACTTAGTACAGGATAACAACCATAGTTACTGTTGTTGATTCATTTTAGTAATGTTCAATTCTTTGACACCATTTGGGGTTTTCTTGGCAAAGATATTAGAGTGGCTTGCCATTTCCTTAACTTGCCCAGGGTCACACAGCTAATAAGTGTCTGAGGCTGGATTTGAACTCATGAAGACAAATCTTTCTAATTCCAAGCCCATGGCTCTATCCACTCCATCTAGTTTGGCCCATAAAACGCATTTAATAAATGTTTATTGACTTACTGTGTGTCTTAGCTCTTAAAGTTCTAGAGAGCAGATACTGTCTATAGATTTTTTCATATAGTGTCTAGCACAGTGTCATACAACATTAAGTAAATGACATTCCTACTATACTCATTGCTTTCTATTTGTTATTTCACATCAAATGACATAACATGTAAAAGACTCTGCAGATATTAAAAGCACTCTAGAAGTTTTAGCTAATACCTCAGTGGTAGTAGTAGTGTTCTCTTTTCAACTAGACTAGAGGCTCTTCAAAGGGAAGGATTAGGTCCTTCTTGCTTTATCTTTTTTGCATTCTTGGATGCATATTATATATTTAATAAGTACTCGATGAGTTGCAAGATTATAGTGGAAAGAATATTGGCTCAGAATTCAAAAGACCTGGGTTTAAATGCTACCTCTGCTGATCACTTTGTGACCCTATAAAGTCATTTAGCCTCCCTGAGCCTCAGTTTCCTCATCTGTAAAAAGAGGGGTTGGATTAGATGACTTGTTATGGATGTCCCTTCTAGCTCTAAATCTATGGCATTAATTAATCTTAAATGATAGTGATTAGTAAAGATGACTCCAGAAAATGTCCAAGCAGGAAAGAACCCTAAAGACTACCTAGTTCAACTTCCCTCACTTTACTATCTCACCCAAGGCCTTGATACTCTCTTGTTATGTGTTATGATTAGAGTTTTGAGCTATCTCTCTTGATGACCCAGGAAAAATGTTGCCTCAGCTGTTTCTACTTGGGAGGACTCTGCATCTGGTTCTGTTCTTGCCAAGCTCTCTAAAACTGGGGGGTTATTCTAAATAATCCAGGAAATCAAATTAGTCCTTCCTCTGATGTGATTCAGGGTTGCCCTAACTTCTTTGTCTTTTTTTGAATGATGGCTCCAACAACAGATAAAAGAAAGTGCTTAGGGTAAGAGATGGATTAGTCATAAGATTGAAGAATCATATATTTAGAACCAAAGGGAATGTCAGAGGCCATCTAGGTCAAAACTTTAATTTCACACATAAGAAAACTAGACCCAGAGTATCTTCTCTGCTCAGATAACATCTGGAGTGCTTTGTTTTGTCTTGGGTATCACATCTAAAACATACTGACAGATTGAACAACTTCTAGAGTACACATCTAGGATGATGAGGGGGCTAGAGAGGGTTAGTTGAAAGATAAAACGATATCTTAGCATGAAGACAAGAATACTGGAGGGTGGAGTGGAGAATGGTTATCTGTATTCATATATTTGAGGGCTGCTAGTGGGGTGGAGCAGTTGGACATGTTCTGCTTGGTCCCAGAGGTGGAACTAGGAACAAATGGGCATAAATTGCAGAACGGCAGTTTGGGACTTGATGAAAGGAAAATAAATTAGAGTAATACCAAACTGGAATGGGTGGCTTTAGTGGGTGATGAATGGGTTTCCTAACCCTGGATGGCTTCCAGCGGAGACTAAATGACCACTTTTCTGAGATGTTATAGTGGAGATCCTTGTTCGGTACAGGTTGGAGTAGGGGGCCTCTGAAAGTCCCTTCAGCTCCGGGGCTGGGTTTTATTAATTCTTTAAAACGAATTCCAAGGGAAATAGGCCCCGGGGGTCAGGTTGAAGACCCTCTATTAAAACTTTCCCTCCCCGCCCCCGCCCCACACCCCACACCCCACACCCCCGTAACAGCTTTCAGAAGAGCCCGTTCTGACCGCGGAGACTAGTGCTCCAAGCCCAAAGTGCTCATTAAAGCCAGAGGCTCAGCAGTCCCTGAGCCGCACGGTAATTGTCCCTCCAATTCTGCTTATGCAACGATGTGGTGAATCCACGGAAAACAACATCTGAGCTGCTTCAAGGAGCGGTCCAGGGCCTGGAGGAGGGGCTTTCTGGCCGACTCAGTTCCCTAGGAATCGGCCGGGGGCTCCCTGCTTCCCCCTCCTTTCTCCCCTAGCTGTGTGCCGGCGGTCATTAAGAGTTGCAGGAAACCCCAGCTAGCCTCGCGCCTCCATCCCTCCTCCCTTCCTCTCTCCTTCCCCCTATCTTCCCTCCTGCCCTTCTCCAGCCTCACTTCTCTAAAGTCCTAGGAAACTTTCTTTGGCCATGGGCTCTACATCCAAAAGGCTGACTTTGCCAATTCCCTTCTCTGGGGACATTCTGCCCTCCCCAACCCAGGCAGACCTCCCACCCTCCAGCTGTCTCCTCTCCCCCTCCCCCTTCACCTCCCGGGGAGCTGAGAGAGTCAGCTCCCCACAGCTGTTTGCAGGACCCCTCAGCTACCCTCCCTTCCCCCCAACCCCCACCCTGCTGAAGCCCAACCGAGGCACTCACTACAGCCAACTCTTTGTCTGTTTTGGGAGAGACATCGCCCGGGAACTTGATGATTGGGGACGGGGCTGCCCAAGTTTGGTGGAAAACGCTGGAGTGGAGCCAGAGGGCCGGGAGGAGGAATCCCAGGACTCCGGGGGCCGCTGGAGTCGTCATGGTCGTTCCTCAAAGTGTTTGTGCTGTCGCGATCTAAGAGGGGGGCTCTATGAGTCTCCAATCCACGTCTCCGCCTTCTTTTTCAACCGCGCATCATCTCCAGCCCGCACTCCGAGCAGCCACAAACTAGCTCGCTCGTTCTCCTCCCCTCTCCTTCCCTCCCCTCTAACTCCACTCCGCTCCGCGCCGCCTGCCCTTTTGCTGGTCCCAGCAATTCCTTTGTATGTTTAAACCCCCAGATGCGCAGCCTCCAGCCACCGCAAGAGGAAGTCTAGATCCAGCGGAAACATGGGAAAGGAGCAGTTACCAGATGTGGCCGGCTGGGCAGGGAGTTGGGAGAACAGTTGGGAGAACAGTCAAATCTGTGGCCTTGGGGGGAGGGAGGAGCGAATTCCCTCCTCGGTCCCCCTCCTACCTGGGTCACTGCCCAACCCTACCCCCTCCAACTGGCTGACCTAGAGTCTTCGTGACCATACCCTTGGGTCCTGCTGTCAGTTTTCAGTCAAAGTCCCACTTGCCTCATGTCGCTTTCCCCACCCCTCAACATCTGGACCGGTTGACCTTTGTCATAGCTGGTCCTGAAGTTTGTTGTTGTTGTCGTTATTGTTTTTAACTAGACAGCAACTTAGTGATTGATGTTGGGGAAAGTAGAGGGCAAGAAGAGGAGAGACTAGGAGAGAGAGATAATCAAATGATCAGAGATGGAGGAGAATCAGAGAAATTAAGAGAGATGAAAAGAACCATCAAGAATGATGATGGATGGGAATGGCAATGGAAAAAGATGATGTCAGATAACTAAAGATGAGGAGAGAATCAAAGAAAGACATGGCAAAGAAATGAGTGGCAACTGGGATGGGACTGGAGTTTGAATCTTCCTCTAGTCTTATCTCTGACGCAGTGGTAACTGAAAAAGTCAAAAAGCAATAAAATAGCTCACATTTCTGTAGGGCTTTTTGGTTTGCAAAGTGCTTTCTTCATAATTACCCTATGACACTTGTAGTGTCAGTATCATTAAACTCATTTTCTACTTCAAGTTATTCAATCGTTTGTGATCTTTTCTGTGTTCTCCCTCCATTGGTTTACAGATTGCAACTCATTCAAACCTTCTTCTTTTATGCTCTCACCATATAGCCAGTCCACCTCCTTTTCTGATTATACATTTGCAATGATTTGTCCTTTATGTCACTTCTTGTGCATCTATTATCATTGGGAGATATGCTGTAGCTCACTGGTATCTACCATGCATTTTTCTATTGTCCTTTTGGTCACTAGTAGCCTTAATTCTTCTGAGATTTTGGTGTTCAAAGATTCACAAACATGAGGCAACTCTAACAGGCAACATGTTTTTGTTGTTGTTGTTGTTTTTTTACCATAATGCAGATTAAAGAATATAACCTCAGAAAGACTAAGTAATTTGCTTATAGCTAGTTAGTGGTTCTAGAGGGGATGTTAATCCAAATTACTTTACTTTTAGTCTAATGCTTTTTCTTCTACAGTGTACTATCTAACACAGAAAGATAGCCAAACATATAAACAGATTCATAGACAAATGAATGTCTTTTTTTTTTTGAGGGTTTGAGCACTAGCAGGAATCTATTATCATACTGGGTCCACTTCTCTCTTGCCCAGCCTAGGTTCCAAGACTGAGGCAGACCCAGATGATCTAGGATCCTGGGAGTGGGCTCTGAGTAATGTGGCCATACCCCTTAGCAGCTATAAAATCAAGGTGAAAGGGTGGCTAGGTGGCGCAGTGAACAGACCACAGGCCCTGGAGTCAGAAGGACCTGAGTTCAAATATGACCTCAGACACTTAACACAAAAACTAGCTGTGTGACCTTGGGCAAGTCACTTAACCCCAATTGCCCTACCTTCCCCACTCCAAAAGAAAAAAATCAAGGTGAAGGCCAAGGCCCCCTCCTCACACCATATCTCCTTAGAGTTGCTGAGGGAAGGATTATTATCCCTTAAAGTCTACAGAGACAGACACTCAAGATCACAAGATGAAGAAAGAGACCTTTCAAAGATAATTTAGTACATGCAACTCATTTTACAGGCGAAGGAACTGAAGCCAAGAAAGATTCTTACCTTGAAGCTCAGAGAATACTGAGATGGATCTTTCTTCTGCAAGTGATTCTGGAAACCTCTAGTTCAGTAGTAATAGGGCTGCTGGTATGGGCTGGATTGACCACCAATGCTCTCCTAGTCCAAAGGAGCATCTTGCCAGAATGGGCAGTAGACACTGTATATGAGAGGGAGGTAAAGGAGAGTGCTTAATGCCTTAACTGGGCATTTAGGGGTCTTTCAGTGCTATGATCCAGGAAAGGGTAAGTACTTTGTCAGAGGAACAAACACATTTGTCCAAGAGGCAGATTTTAGAATCAAATATAATAGTTGATCTGAAAGTCAGGAACTGGGTCTTTACCTGTGCTTCAGATTTGAGTTGGTAAGAGGTGAGGAGAGAAAAAGTCAGGGTAACCTATTTTTCTAACTCACCCTAAACCATCCCCAGGTCTCAGACACATCCTTACATCTTCTGTTCTTTACCCATTTGCCACAAGTGCCCCCAAGGGCAACACTCCATCTCCCCTAGAGACTCCTTAAGATAGCTTCCCCATCCCTTCAGTCAGCAAATTCTCTGAGTCCTTTCCCTATAAATATTTTCCCCTAAAGTCCTGTCTCCAACTACTGCTCACTGCCCCCCCCCCAACCCCCAAAACTATGTTCTTGGCTGAAAGCCCTGCTGTGGTCATGAGACCAGATGTGGAAGCTCTGGCTTAGGGGATTGGAAGAGCAGACAAAATCTGGTGTCTCTGGATTTGACTCAAAATCTTGCAGGAGCCACAAACTGCCTCTACTGTGCAGGTAGAAATCATTCCCCAGAAGTAAATGGTCTCTCCAACCACTCAGGTGCTGCCAAATATCACTAGCAGAAGTTACTACTGTACTTACTTGAGACCAAACTACAAACCGAGATTTTTTTTTTATCTTAACTGAGCCTTTATCACCATATAAGAATCATTTTATTCTTTCTTGATTGATTCTCTATTTCATTTCCCACAGAAGCAATTCTAAACCTCTTCTCTCTTCAAGCTCTCTGTACCACTCCCACCCACCTCCCTCTTAAGTGAACTCACCTTCTATTTTTTCTTTTAATCTTTATCATAAATTTAGCCATCATCAATGAACACTCTTAAAAGATGATTGTATATGAAACCATAAATGTACATTATAAACAATTTGTGTTTTTGTAAAGGGGCATATTAACTTTAACAAGGTAATAACAAAATTGCTCTTTGTGTCCCTTTCTGAACATTCTTTATTTCCTTCTGTGTATTTTTCTAATAATTGGTTAATACTCTTCTCCTATTCTTCATGCATTTCTATTATTTCACACTACTTCACTAACCTTGAGAACTGAAAATCTCCCTTGTAATAAATAAGTATAGTTAAGCAAAACAGACCCATTTTGCTGAGAAAATAGAGGTCATGAGCTTCCACTTGTCACTTACTCAACACCTTAGAAAACCCAGCTTTAACCTTCCCCTCCTTTCCTCTTTTGCTCTATTCTTTAACCAAGAGTTGAGGACCACCTCTATTTGTGTCCTTTATCTCAACCTCTCCAGTCTCCCCTAGAAACTTAACTGTATTCATGCTATCCCTATCCCATCTTAAATTACTCCTTATTTGCTGCCTCCCTTTCTGGATCATTACCTTGTCATGGAAGAGGGGCTTGCATAACTCAATGAAGCTATGAGCTGGCAGGGTTATGCAATATAGACTGGTCATAATGGAAATTTCAGACAAAAGGTGATCCACTGAAGAAGGAAATAGCAAACCACTCCAACATCTTTGCCAAGAAAACCCCATGGGTAGTATTAAAATTATAAAAGATATGACATCAGAAAATCAGCCCCTCAAGTTGGAAGACATCCAACAGATTATTGGGAAAGAGCAGAGGACAACTATAAGTAGCTCCAGAAAGAAGGAGGTGTATGGGCCAAAGCTGAGAGGAAGCTTAGTTGTGGATGTGTCTTATGACTAAAGGACAGTTTGATGTTTCAAAGATCAGTATTGCATAGGAACCCAGAATGTAAGATTTATGAGCCACATTGAGCTGGATATACTCAAATAGGAGACAGAAAGTTTAAACATCAGCATCTGGAGTGCCAGTGAACCTAAATGGATGGGCATTAGTGAAATTAATTCAAGTGACCATTACATCTACTACTGTGGGAAAGAACTTCTTAGAAGAAATTAAATAACCTTCATTAAGTAAGTAACATTCTCACCTTCAATAAAAAGGTAAGAAAAGCAATACTGGAGTATAATCCAAAACATGACAAATATCTCTTCAAATTCAAGGCAAACCCTTTAATCTCACAGTAACTTAAGTCTATGTTCCAACCACCCATGCTAAAGAGATCAAAGCTGCTTGATTTTATATAGACCTACAACATTTTCTAGAAACAACACCCCCCCCAAAAAAAGATGTCAAATTCATCATAATGGATTGGAATACTAAAGTAGGAAATACAAAGATAATCAGAATAACAAGCAATTTTGACCTTGGAGTACAAAATGAAGCAGGGCAGAGAATAATAGAGTTTTGTCAAGATAATGCATAAGTCATAGAAAACACTCTTTTTTTTTAACAACCCAAAAGGCGGGGGGCAGCTGGGTGGCACAGTGAATAGAGCACCAGCCCTGGAGTCAGGAGGACCTCAGTTCAAATCCGGCCTCAGACACTTGACACACTTACTAGCCATGTGACTTTGGGCAAGTCATTTAACCCCAATTGCCCTACCTTCCCCCTCCAAAAAAGAAAAAAAGAAAAAAACAACAACCCCAAAGGTGGCTCTATACATGTACATCCCCAAATGGTCAATTTCAAAATCAGATTGATTACATACTTTTTAACCAAAGGAGGAAGAGCTCTATACTGTCATTTAAAACAAAATCTGGAACTGACTGTGACTCATATCATGAGCTTCTTATTGCAAAATTTAGATTACAATTGAGGTAAGTAGGAAAACCATCAGATCATACATAAGTATGACATAAATAACATACCTTAGGAATATGAAGTGGATATGATGAATAGATTTAAGGTAGATCTGGTAGATAGAGTGACTGAAGAACTATGTACAGAGGTTTGCAATATCGTACTGGAGGAAGCAATAACAACAATAAAAATATTCTGAAGAAAAAGATGAACAAGATAGCAAAATGACAGTCTGATGAGATTTTACAAAGACCTGAGGAAAGAAGAAAAGCAAAAGGGAAAGGAGAAAAGGAAAGCTATACCCAATTGCATACAGAATGCCAAAAGAACAAGGAGAGCTGAAGTTTTCTTAAATGAGCAATGCAAAGGAATAGAAGAAAACAATAGAATGGAAAAGACATGAGATCTCTTCAAGAAAATTGAAGGTATCAAGGGAATATTTCATGCAAAAATGGCATGATAAAAGACAAAAATGGTAGGAACTTAACAGAAGCAGAAGAGATTAAAAAAGGATGGCAAGAACATACAGATGAACTATGATGGTGTGGTTGCTGATCTAGAGCCAGACATTCTGGAGAATGAAGTCAAATGGGCCTTAGGACTCATTATTAACTATAAGATTAGTAGAAGGATGGGATTCCAGCTGAGCTATTTAAACTCCTAAAATATAATGCTGTTAAAGTACTGCATTCAATATGCAAACAGAGAAAACTCAACAGTGGCCACTGGATCAGAAAAGATCAGTTTAAATCCCAATCCTAAAGGTCACTTGCCAAAGAATATTCAAATTACTAAACAATTGAACTCATTTCAGATATTTGCAAGGTTATGCTTAAGATTTGACAAGTAATGTTTCAGCAACGTGTGAACCAAGAATTATCAGAAATACAGCCTGGTTTTTGAAGAGACAGAGGAACTAGAGACCAAATTGCCAACATTCATTGGATTATGGAGAAAGTAAGGGAGCTCCAGAAAAAAAAATCTACTTTTGCTTTAGTGACTAGACTGCATCTTTTCACTGTGTGGATCACAACAAAATGGGGCCAAGTTCTCAAAGAGATGAGAGTACCAGCTTATCTCATTTGTGTCCTGAGGGACCTGCATGCAGACCAAGAAGCAGCAGTTAGAACCAAAAAATGGAACAACTGATTGGTTTAAGACTGGGAAAAGAGTATGACAAGGCTGCATATTATCACCTTATTTAACTTATATGCAGAGTACAATGTGTGAAATTCTAGACTGGACAAATTAAAAACCACAATTGAGGTTGTCAGGAGAAATACCAGCAATCTTAGGTCTGATGACCGAAAGTGAAGAATTAAGAAACCTCTTGGTGAGGGTGAAAGAAAAGAGTGTAGGCAGTCAGGGGGCAGAGCCAAGATGGTGGCGTAGGAGCAGTGAGGTACTGTAGCTCCCACACAGCCACCTCAAAATACCCATAAAATATGACTCTAAACAAATTCTAGAGCTCTAAAACGCACACAAATATACTTTCCACTGAAGGCAGGTCGGCTAGGAGGGACCATCTCAGCGCTGGGAGCCGAAAACCAGCCCAGCCTGAAACAGAGGCTTGGCCCTGGGGGTGGCCTGATGAGCCGAGCCGAGCCCCAGCTGGAGCTTCAGGAGAGCAGATCTGTGGCAGCTGTGGCAGTTTCCAGAATTATCAAGCAATAAGAAAAAAAGGACTAAGTGAAAGGTCAGTGGAACTCTGTTAAAATTGGAGGAGAAAAGCAGGTCCAGCCAAATCGCCTCCGGGGCAAGGAAGCAGCAGAAGCTGTAGCCCTGCAGCTGCCTCCACATTGCTGCTTTGAAGCTCCCAGCCTGCAGACTGCAGGGGGGCCAAGCAATCGTTCAGCCAAGTGCTCTTGCACTGAGCAGCCTGATCGTGGTCTTGGGTGATGGTCCTGGGGTGCGTTTTCAGTGAACCAAAGCTGGTGGGGGCTGCAGCCACATCCTAAAAGCACTGGCAGCTGGGAAAACCCCAGCAATTTGGGACAGAGCTTTCCCCTCTGGAAGCAGAGTTCCATAGAGCTAAAAAATAATTGACTGGCCAACCAGGAGCAGGCAAAGGAAGCCAAGTAAGAACAGCAACCAAACTCTAGATTCCTTCTTTGGGGACAAGAAGGATCAAAGCAGGGAATGGGAGGAAGA
>JAQQSU010004568.1:0-14045 GCA_028627135.1 Pseudochirops cupreus
GCGCCACAGGCTCCACATGACCACATTCAGCCTATTAGGGAACAGAGTATACTTTCAAATATCCAAGGGTCCTCAGGGTCACGTAGCCACTTTAACAAAGGGCCTAGGGGCAGGGAAGATCTTCAGATTCCCATAACAGGAGGTGAGAGCAGGGTTCCTGCTCCCTTGTGAGAGATCACAAGGGCTCTTCTCCACCTGCAAATGTGTGGAGTTCCAGTTCCAGTGTCCCTGTGTCCCTGTGGCCTCAAGTGCTGGTGCTTCTCTTTACTCTGGAACTGCATTTAGACAATACAACAAGTCCTGCAGCTCTTGCCATCATGGGGCACCCTGTAATATCCTTTTGATGAGTTGTTTAATGTCCTTAGTGTCTCTAAACTGAAAGCTCCCAAAATTGATTCTGCTACTGTTGCAGCCACCTCCAAGGCCTGCTGCTGGTGTTGCCACTAGATGTGCTGTATTTTGGGCTGCTTCCTACCAGTGTCACAGACTGCTACTGCTGACCTCCAAAGTTGTCTTGGACTGGAGAAAATGTCTCTCCCCAACATTTGGTAGGCTCTGCTCCTCCATAATTCAACTTGAGGAATTATTTTAAAGTTGTTTGGAAAGGAACATTGGAAGAGTTCATCCAACTTATTGCTTATCTCTGCCATCTTGACTTCACATCCTTGGTAAATTCTCATCAGTTATTTAAGAGAGAAATTTCTGAGCTGGTAGATGTCTGAGAAAGACAAATCCAAAAGAAACCTATGAGGAAAAAATTCCAGGACCATAAAAGTAAAATACTTAGATGCTTTTTAAAAATAATAACACTGTTACAACATGTGGCTCTAGATTCATTCTTGGAAGATTTAGAGACATCATCACCCTGGCGTCATTAGATCTTTCAAATTCCAAGAAGAACCTTTCTTAGAACAATTGTGTCTATGGCCAAAGATGTGAGTGATAGATAGATCATGCTTCTTTCTCCAGAGGTGCTTGGTTCCTGGGCTTTCTGAAAAGAAAGATTAGCATGCCAAGAGTTTTCTTTCTTATGTGGGGGTGGAATGACAACTGGAAAAAAGCCCAGGAGAATATGGGTAGACTGTCAGCAATCAGCAAATATAGCCCTTGGAAGGGCAGTATAGAGATTATGACTTTCTGACCAGATACATAACATTCTCAGAAGGACCAACAGTAAGGAGTCCTTGACTCTATCCTACAGATTTACATTGATTGAGTCGGTATTTACTCCAGTCCTTGGGCCTGCAGAGATTTGGGCCTAAAATGTAAAAATTGCTGAGAAAATGGCAGCCCTCCCCAGCAGTACCTTATTTTTACAGCACTCATTCTTCAGTGTCCTGGCTCCTTCACCCTCAATGTAGACACAGGAGATTAGAAGAAGCTCAAACACCTGATAGTTGTGGACCTATGCACACGTGCCTTTTCTCCTCACTTGTAATACAAGGGACATAGACTAGTTCATTTTTCTGGGCCCTCTAAGCTCTAATATTCTATGAATGGGGAACCAGAGGTGAAGGTAATGTGACAAGGCACTTCGCAACCTTTTCTTCTCTGAGGAGGTAACAAGTCATTTCTGAGGAAGAGAAATCATCTAGATTAGTAAAGCCTACCTGCCCATTTTACAAATGTGGGAATTGAAGCCCATAGATGGGAGTTCACTTGATTTGTGTCACAAGGTTTGGTTTGACACATTTACTTTAAATTTTATTTCAGAGCAAGGACAGAGACAGAGAGATAATCTGACCCATTTGTATCAAGCCCCACACATTTCACTTGAATGTTAACAGTGAGGCAGACTGTTATGGTGCTATCCTGCCAGTATATAGAAGGGATTTGGTACATGTACTACAGCAGAAGAATTCTGGCTGCACCTGTATTAAGCAGAGGCCACCTGGGCAGATTAGTAGTGCCATGTGTGCAGACCACGGTGTTGGTGGGTGTAGAATATAAAGATGAAGGAACCCATTGCTAAGAATGTCTTCCTCCTAACCCCTGATCTTCCCAGTCCTTTAATATATCTAGCATGCTTAACCTGACTGAGAAAAGGTCATTGTCTGATTCTGGACTCAAGTACTTCTCCCCCATGTCACATCTGTAAGTTTAGAGTCTGAGGATACTGGAAAAGTAGGCACAGCTATGTGAGCAAGGCAGTAGAGACACCTAGCCACGTGTAACTGTCCATTGTGACTCCCAGGGCATGCAGCATGTAACATTCTCAAACCAACTTTGTAATTCATGTGAAAGTAAAGGAAGAAACTTAGTCAAATTAACCAAATCCAGTTGAGGGGTATGGTAACTTGGTTCTCTAGCAGCAGTTCTGCTCCTGAGACTATAAGGAAGGTTTGTATAGCTTCAGTTTTTATACCCTCTAAATTCTAATGTCCTTAGGTGATGCTCCCCTCCCCACTCCCTTCTCCAGTTACCTTCCCTATTTATGGTTTGTCACACTTTGGCTCAGAGTGGCCAGATTTGGAAAAGTGTGTAGACTTTTTGCATTTGTATAAATTTTATACACACACGTATGTACACACACACATATAATTTAAATAATAATTTATTTAATATGATATTTAAAAATAGCAATAATAATCATTTAAATATATATATATATATTTAATTATCAATCTCTCCCCCCTTTTATCTATCCCCACTGAAGAAACATGAAAAACTTTGCATCATATAAGTTTAGTTGGGCAAAACTTATACCCATACTGACTATGGTCTGCATTTTAGTGCTTGCCTGCTCTATCAAAAGGAGTAGGATGTTCTGGAATCATTGTGGATCACTGAATTGTTCCGAGTTCTTGAATCTGTCATAACTGGTTATTGTTTTTCATAACATTATTGTAATACATTGCTCTCTTGGTTATTTCATATCACTCTGCCTCAGTGATGCATGAACCTACGTAAGTTCAAGTAAGTCTTCCAAGAAAGCATCTCAGAAACTATCCCTTTCATCTTTCCTTGTGGTATAGTAATATTCCATTGCACTTATATACCATATTTTTTTCAGCCATTTTCCAGGTTCCAGGCACCTGTTATTTTCATGTTCTTTTCCAACACACACACACACGCACATGCACGCACACGCACACGCACGCACACGCACACACACACACACACACACACACAAAGTTGTTAGACTTATTCTCATACACATGGGATGTCTTTCTCTGACTCTGGTAAACAAGCCTGAGATTGACAAAAGATCTGTAGTTTAGTTGCTTTGGGGCATTGTTCCAAATTGCTCTCTAGAATGGCTGGCTCAATTTACAGGTACGTTATTAGGTTGCAGTTGACATTTACAATGGCAGGGAATGCATAAAGAATAGGAAAGTCACAGGAAGTTGGTTGAAAAGAGCTTGGGAGCTCTGGCCATTGCCACTCTTCTGGACTAGGAGAGATGAACTTGTGAGTAAGGCAGAGGCAGAGACATGTTAAGACAAGAGAGTCTGCATGTGTGTCTTAATGTGTCTGTGTGTGAGAAAGAGAGAGAGACAGAGACAGAAACACAGAGTGATAGAAACAGATGGGAGGTGATTCCAGCAATTTATAACTCGATGGGTTTGTGTCAAGGCTAGAAGAAAATAAGAGCAAAGATGGTGGGGTTGTACGGACACCATCATTCTGCTCCTCAAACAAGTGAACATTAGGCCTGGGAGGGGGCATATATGAGGATGCCTCATTGTGTTCTTTGTCAGAAGTGTGCAACCTCAGCTTCTCCTAATCCATACAAAGGAAAACAGTGCACTTGGGGGTTATTGTTTGTGCTCCATTTTCAGAGAGGGCCATGGCATTTGGAAGGTGACACAATGATTTGCAAGGGCATTAGATTTAAGTGAGGAGGGTCTGTGCAAAGTGATCAACCTTACTTTGTCCTTCAGAGTCATCTGGGTCTAGAGGCCAGATATAGATCAGGGTGACTGGAGATGGCCCCCAACTTTAGGGAAGGAAAGATGCACAACATTGGGCATGAATAAGAGTGGTCTGACTAATCATGTGTGGTCCCAAGCTGTTGGGTCCTTCATTTCCACCCTTAGGAGTTCCATGTATTCAAACTCTAGGCTGGCCTATACTAAAGGTGGCCCAAAGTGGGGGTCCCCACAGTTGATCCTGGATCACTCCTCCTTGATGATCTTCAGGCAAAGACTTCATGGCCACTGGTTGTATTTGTTGCAGGGGAGATTCTTGGTCAGGTAGGGAATAGACAAAATGATTTCTAGGTTCTCTTTGCATTGGGGGATTCTGTGATTTTGTCTTGTGAAGCTTTGCCTTCCTGCTACAGAGCTCTGCTATTCTCAGTGTGCTGCTAAGAACAGTGATGAGTCATGGACTGGTTCTGGCTTCTTTGAGCTAACAGTGACTTGGTGATTGGGGATGAGATTTGCTCTGCAGGCAAGTGACCTCCTCGGCTCACATCTATGGGACCTGGCTGAGTTCCTCCTGTTCTTTGTGGTTAGAGGATGAGAGGTCATGAGGGAGGCAACCTCATTCCCAGGTTTGCAAGGCAATGCTCCAGGAGAACTTAATGGAACAAATTATAGAATATTACCTCTGATGCTTACTCTCTGTGTGACCTTGGGCAGGTCGCTTAACCTGGGCCTCGCTTCCTTGTGGGAAATGAAGGGGCTATACGGAAATGGCTTCTGTGTTCCTTTGCAGCTCTGGATTTATCATGATCCTAAGAATGCTGTGGGAGAGGAAAGCTGAGCCAGGCATGGAAGCCTGATATACACCACCATTGCCATCCTTGGCCCAATCTTTGTGATGCTAGACTGAGGAAGTGTGAAGCCTACCGTGAAACACTGTGTTTGTCATTAGACAGAAACAAAGTGTTTGCCAGAGCTCAGCTCCCTTGTAAAGCTGGCATAGACAGACATAGCTAGTCATGAATTATGCAATATCCAGAAGATTCTGATTAGGCTACTGTACAGACCACTGTAGTATTCATTAACTGCGCAGAAATCGTCTCCTAAACAGATGGAGCAGCCACCTGAAGTTTCCTGCTCCAATTGTGCTTGGTGCATTTTTGCAACAAGAATCTCACATTCCCTTAAACAATTACTTATACAAATCCAGACTGGCTCCCTGTGGGTTACCATTTATCATATTCTGGGAGAAAATTGCCTGGATGGTTGTTTCAGGAAATCTTCCATGAGAGTGAGAGAAAGTGTATGGGGTGGGGCATGACCCACCTTTCACTTCATGCCTGGACTCATTCAGTGACTTCTAAGGTGAATTACAGTCAGGACTTAGGGGAAATAAATTGGGGCAGGACAAAAAGGGACCCAAAGCTGAAGATTTCAAGGTCCTGACACTTTGCAAACTTTTCCTTTTGGAATGGAATGGAGTGGAAGTTCAGTGTCTTTTGTGATGTGTTATAGTGATCCAGGGAAACCACCTCTCTTCCCCTAGACTCTTTGGGGGGAACAGCAGCTGAGCCTGGAAAATGAAGTCATTATCCCAGACTTTTCTTTGTACCAATGAGCAGGAGTAGGTGTGAGGCACAGCAGAATGAATGCCCACTGGAGCTAGAATCAGGAGAGTGACTTTTAAGTCTTGCCTATATCAGTGTTTGGCAGGGGACAGGTCACCTGATTCTCTGTAGCTCATTTCCACAGCAATTATATGGGAGTGATCATATTTACTCTACCCACCACTCAGGGGTCAGGTGAGGATTAGGGATTTATGGACCATAAAGCTACAGAAGTGAGGCTAATATCCCAGAATGTGCAATCTTGATCCATTAAATAACTACTTACCTCCAGGCACCTTCCTAGTTGGTCTCTCTTTCCCAAAGAATGTGTTCATCCTGGTAAGTGAGTGGTAGACACTGGATAAACCAGTCAGATCCAAGGTTAGATAGGCAGAATACAGGGGTTGGGGGGATGGGGAGATTTGGGACTGCAAACTGAAAGGGACCTTAGACATTCTTATGTTGTTAAACTCATTATATTGAGGAGATTAAATTTCCTCTAATTCCTGAAACATTAATTAAGTCTCTACTGTTTGCAAGGCCCTCTGACTTCTCGTTTGAAATAATGCATAAAAGGTGGGAAGAAATTGGTTTGTACACAGAGGCATGACTGAATTATCTATTTATCATTGGAAATGGCAGTGCTCACTGGTGTCATTGTCTTGTGAAAGGTGACAAAACAATAAAGAAGTCTGGTCCACAAAATATTAATGGATAAGTGTTTCACAAAGATTTATGGTGTATTAATGAGATTGTTTAAGTTAGACGAATGGCTTTCTAATTGCAGTCGCTTGCCAAAAGGCATTACACTGGGGAGATGTTTACCATAAGCAAAAAATTCAAATTTCAGGGCTAACTTATCAAAACATTGCAGAAGAGCATGAGCTGAATGAAGACTCTTGTTCTGTATCCACCCCCATCAGCTATATTTGGCTTCCTGCCCAGGAGTCTTTGGCAGAAATGTCCACTTATTTTTATGGGAAAAAAAGTAATCCTTGAGGTTGGCTGATCAGACTCACAGATGTTTCATACAAGTCTTCAGGAGATGGTGTGCTATAGGGGGGAACAGATACATAAACAATAGCAAACAGACCACAAAATGGGCTTAGCCACAGAAGCCCTGGATTTTTCTAGTTCTGTGACTCTAGCAAAGTCAACTGACTTCTTTAACTGTGATTTTGTAATCTAAAAAGGGAAAGTGCCACATCAAAGTGAATTCTTCATATCAGTGTCTATCCCTCAATGCCCATGCATCAGTGACCTCATGGATGACATCCTCTTCTGACACTGCAAGCTGACTATGCCTTCTCTTGACTTACATTCTTGGATACAGTTTTCTCTAAATCCCATGCCTTCATTGCGGTCTCTTGATATTATGTGAAGACCAATGGAACTTGTGAACTGACGCTGTTGGGGACACTTTGAACATACGTTTCTGTTATCATCCACCATATTTCTATGCTCTCTTACAGATTACAATGTGCTATTCTCAAGGCAGTCCCACAAAGTACATGACATTGATATTCTTACTGTGACTTCTTTATATCATCGGACACAACTAAACAGCCCAGCAGCCCCTGGTTACTCCAGCTTCTCTTAGTTTCTAACTTTTGGCTGTCCTGCTTTTCATCCTCTGACCTCTCCTCAGTAGCCTTTGGTAGTGTATTGCTCTCCTCCTCCCCACTAAAGGTGAATACCTCAAAGGCTATGCCTCAGGCCCTATTCTCTCTATTGGTGATGTCAATAGCTCCCACATATATAGTTATCATTGTTACACGTGAGCCTTTAATCTCTAGCCCCAGCTCTCCCCTTTCTGTTGAGTTGCTGTCTGTAATGCTATGCATAAGCAGCTTTCCAAAAGAATGCTACTGTGAACAGCTTTTAAGGTTCTGATTACACAGTATAGTGGACACTCTATTTCATAAAAAATCAAAGCAAAACATTCTCAGAAAATCAAGGTATAGTATTCACAATATTACAACTCATCAGAGGAACATCACAATATAGTGTTCACAACAGCTTATCATTAAAATGGCTACATAGTTTTCACCAAAGTGGTCACAATACCTTTGAGCTAAGAAAAATCATCTGGTATCCCTGAGGAGGTTTTCCTCCTTACTCAGTCATTCAGTCATCTCAGAGTGCAATAGCCAGTCTTCCACTCATGGGGCAAGTGGGTTAACTCAATCAGTCACTTATTTAGCAATCAGTTACTAAGTATTGTTAATCACTAAGTGCAATCACTAGGAAATACACAAATCTTCCACCCCTAGGTCACTAGTAAACCACGGTTATCATCACAGCATTCAATATCCAAGGAGAGGTCTTTTCTTCATCTTTACTTGAGGCTAGTTCTCAGATTCCCTAGATCCCCTTCCATGGTCCCAGATTCTACCTGGATTCACCAAACTGGATTCACCTGGGTTCAATGGCAGACAGCTCCCAGTTCCTTGTCTAATTCTCCGGGTAAGTCCTACTCCACACTTGAGTTCACAGGGTCCAGTCCATCTCAAATTCTTTACAATTTCTGCTTCCAAGAATCCAAGGCTCAACCAAGCTACAAACAATATCTCAGCATCCTGGTCATGCTTCTTCAGTCTTCTCCTGGCCTCCTGGCCTCCTGGGCTCCTGTTCAGAAGAAGCTCCACCACCACAAGTTCTTAGGAAATTCTGACTGTGCCTCTCTGGGGATTTTCTTATATACACATAGAGTTAGCTACTTCCTATTACATCAGCAACTTTTTCCCAAGGTGTTACCTACTTCTGCATTAATTAAATAGCTTAAACAACATGTTAACTGGAAACAAGGTGCTAAGTACCTGCTTACTTGCCAATGCAAAAAGGAACTTCAAATCTCATTACTGTTATACTGTCCCACATTTCCTCTGCTTGTTAGATACCCCCACTTGGATGTTCTCTGGGCAACTCCAAGTCAGCCTGACCTAAATCAAAGCTTGTTCCCTTTCCACCTAAACATAGCAGTTCTAAAGACCACTAAGTGTGAAGGATATGGCTTTCATTCTGGTTCCTGTGCTTTCCCACCTCAGTCCTTGATTCTCAGGTACCCTCATCTCCATGTCCAATCAGTGTCCAGCACATCAATTTGACCTCTAATATGCACACTCTGCATCTATTTATAGCCATTGCCACCACTTCAAGGCAGACCCTAATCACTCTCATTCATTCTGTCTCTTCTATTTCCATTCCCCAGCCTTCTCCAATCCAATCTCTGCACAGATATAACAAATAACCTTCCTAAGGCACAGGTCTGACCACCTCATTCATAAACTCAAGAATTGCCAGTGTTTCTTCTTATTTTTCTTCTTCTTTTTTTTTTTTTTGTTTTTTGAAGGGGGCAAGGCAAGGCAATTGGGGTTAAGTTATTTGCCCAAGGTCACATGGCTAGTAAGTGTTAAGTGTCTGAGGTCGAATTTGAACTCAGGTTCTCCTGACTCTAGGACCAGTGTTCTATTCACTGCATCAACTAGCTGCCCAAATCTCCACTGCTTCTTGACTACCTCTGAGCTAGATGACAAACTTCAGCTTCAAATGTAAGACCTTCCCCCACAGCAAATTCTCCTTTGACCTTTTCATTATTTTTTCATCTCACCTCTTTTCAACCTGTATCGTTTCCAGTTCAGCTGCCCTAGTTAATGTTTTTTCCTCCTTAATATTCCATTTCCCTACCTCCTTTCCTTTGCCCAAGCTTTACTCCATGCCTGGAATACCCTCCCTCATGCTTTCTTAGCTTCTTTTAAGGATCTGATTTCACTTTCTGAAATAAATCTCTCCTAATTCCCCAAGGTGTCAGGGACAATGTCTTACTTATTTGTTTACATCTGCACCTTCACCGTGACCCATCAGCATCTTGAGCACAAGGGTTTGGAGTTCAATTATTGGTGTGTCCCCAGGACCTGGTGATGTGTCTTACATATGGTGAAATTCAGTTGGCTGAATTGAACTGAATTATCCTCATGTTGGAGTTGAGAAAACTAAAGTCTAAAAAGTGTGTGTGTGTGGGAATCTAACATAAATACCGGGATCATAACTAACAATAAATCTTAGACCAATTTCCATCCTGTCCCATTACCTCACAATGTATAAATTGAAGATTTGTATCAATTTAATACAGATTTAATGGACTACAGCATCCAAAGCCTGATGTATGGTCAGCCTATTATGTATTGGCTCTGCCCATGTTTGTGTAGAGATGCAGTGCCCACTACTGTTTCAGGGAGATGAGACAAAATCTTAGCAAGGTTTCCATGATTTATTATCTTTCTCATTTTTAATGTGTCAGGCAAAAGGGGGCTATAAGTTCAAAGATCATTTACATTTTTTCAAGGTTTCACACAATATTTAATGCAGGCTTGTGGAAAATTAAGCTAAGTCTTATTATACTGGGCCCGCACAGGTCAGTGCACTGATGGTGTAGAGAGCAATGATAACTGCATTGGAACCCAGGTGCTTGGCATCTAGATGTGGATTTCATCAAGTCCTTGGATAAAAACATATGTGACATAGACATCATGCTTGCAGATGGCCCAGATATGGCTTTAAAGACTGGCACTTAGTATTCAAAGCACTTTATAATCTCCCCTGCCTTTCCAGTCCTCTTACATGCTATAGCTCCCCAAATAATCTTTTATCTAGTGACATTGGCTTGCTTGCCTCTCTTGGAGTAGGACACTCTATCTCCCTATTCAAGACTAGTTAGTAGTTGATCATCATGACTCTACTTCCTCAACTCTGACTACTGGTCTGGATTGTGTCAAGTCCCAGCTAAAGTTCCACCTCCTACAGAAAGCCTTTCCCAACCCCCTCTATTTTTTACGCCCCTGTGGATTCTTTCCAACTTGCCCTATATCTATTGTTTGGACAAAGCTGTTTTTTACATTGTTTCTTCCATTAGACTATGACTTCCTTGAGAGCAAGGACTATTTGTCACCGTCCTTTGTCTCCTCAGCACTTAGCATAGTGCTTGGCATACAGTAAGCACTTCATAAATGTTTACTGACTGACTGAATGACTTTTTCAGAAGGTTTTTGAAAATCACAACAACCAGAACTTTGGGATTGCTCTAATAAGATAGAATATCATATAGATATTTTCCCCTGGAGTTCAAGACAACAACTTAGTAAGTACAATATGGTGAGCATTCCTGTTCATGAATCCAGCTCTAGGATTCCTCTCACTACTTGTTTACTGAAATTCTCAAGTGTAGCCAGAAATTTAAGAAACCATTGTGATGTCTGATGCACTACACAAGGGAAAAAAGCCTCTCCCCAAGTAAATAAACCATTTGGATATAATTATATGGGAAAACATTTTTCTTGCTTACCAATATCCCTGGCACATATCTTACTATTCACCTAGGAACCACTGTCTAAGCAAGGCCATATCCAGTTCATCACCGTCACCACCACCACCACCACCACTTTTGTTACCTATTTCTTAAACAACCTCATTTTCTTCATAGTCTTTATCATCATAAATTTCATCCTATCTAAGTCTTTATCTTTATCTTCTTCATCATCCTCATTCTCATCATCATCTTATTTTCTCATAAACATTCCAAATATCCTTCATGATTCACCACATAAAATATGCTAGAGCAACAGTATTATAGCAGACCATTTTACTTGATTGTAATGTAGAGCCACAGAAATTGAAGAGTTTTGTTTTCTGTAGTTGACTCCATTCCAAATAATCATAATATCCAATGTCTGTGGCATGAAAAAGATTTTAAAATATAGAGATCTGATACCAGACATTAAAATGATACAAGAACATGACAAAGTAGATACCTCCTCAACCAATCTAGATGCCACTAGAGTTGTTCTAGAGATTCTTTAGATAAGTCCACAGAAAATGATTTGCACCTGAAGCTCTTTATTAAATCACAAAAAAATAGTGCGTAAGTACACTGTTACTATGAATATTGTTCATAAATGCATCATAATGGAATGGTGGCTTGTTTATAGATTGTTTCTTTCTGAGTTACATCAGAAATGATGAGAAGATTGAGATCATCACCGTCACCATCATTATCACAACAATGATGATAATATACATAACATTAAGTATTAAAGAAAGTATTAAAATATCGACTTGTCCCAGGAACATATATAAATGGATTCCATTGAGAAAGATACTCCAGAGATGGAAGAAATGAAGACCTAACCTAGTTCAAACTCCTTACAGATCCCCTCCCATACCCAATCATGTATCACTGCCTTCTCATGGCAGAGGGACTTACATAACTCAATGAAACTATAAACTATGACATTGAGGGTTACCCAAGATGGATAGATCATAGCGGAGTGTTCTGAGAAAAGGTGATCCACTGGAGAAGGAAATGGTAAATCACTCTAGCATCTTGACCAAGAAAATGCCATGGACAGTAGTAAAATGATAAAGGAGGTGACATTGGAAGATGGACCTCTCAGGTTAGAAGATGTCTGATATGCTACTGACAAGAGCATATGACAAATGTAAGCAGCTGGGTCAAAGCTGAAATGAAGCTTAGTTATGTATATATTTGGTGATGAAAGGAAATTCTGGTGCTAGAAAGAGCAATATTGGATAGGAACCTGGAATGTAAGATGTATGCACCAGAGTAAGCTGGATGTGTTTGATCAAGCGATGGAAAGATTAAACATCAACATCTTGGGAGTCAGTGTACTTAAATGGAAATAGGTGAATTTAATTTAGGTGATCATTACATCCACTAAGGTGGGCAAGAATTTCTTAGAAGAAATGGAGTAGCCTTCAGAGGCAATAAAGGATGAGAAAAACAGTTTTGAGGTACAATCTCAAAAATGACTGAATGATATTTGTTCAAATCCAAGGCAAACTGCTTAGCATCATGATAATACAAGTCTATCATGGAACAACTGATGCCAAAGGGGCCAAAGTTGATCAGTTCTATAAAGACCTATAACTTTTTCTAGAAATAACACAAAAAAAGATAGCCCATTAATCACAGGTGATTAGAATGATTAAGTAGGAAACCAAAAGATGATTGCAGAGTTTGTTTGAGGTAATTTGCCAGTCATAACAAATACTCTTTTTCAACAACCCCAAAGATGACTCTACATGTGGATACCACTACACATGGATACCACCAGATGGTCAATACAAAAATTTGATTATGTATTTTTGCAGCCAAAAGTGGAGAAACTCTATACAGTTAGTTTAAAAGAAATGGAACTGAGTCTGAATCAGATCATGACTTTCTTATTGCAAAATTCAGACTTATATTGAAGAAAGTAGGAATAACTCTCACACCGTATAGATATGACCTAAATAGCATCCCTTGTGAATATGAGGTGGAGATGATGAGTAAGTTTCAGGGATTAGATCTGGTAGATAGAACACCTGAAGAACTATGGACAGAGCTTCACAATATTGTATAGTAGGCAGTAACAACAACTAAAAAAATCCCAAAGAAAAGGAAGAGGAAGAAAGCAAAATAACTCCATGATACGGTTTTATGAATAACTGAAGAAGAAGCAAAGGGGAAGGAGAAATGGGAAGATATTCCAATTAAATGTAGAATTCCAGAAACCAGCAAGGAGACAAAAGAAGATATTTTCAGATGAGCAATGCAAAGAGATAAAACAACAGAATGGGAGACACAAATGACCTCCTAAAGAAAATTAGAGATATCAAGTGAGAGTTTCATGCAAAAAGGGGGCATGACAAAAGACAAAAATTGTAGGGATTTAAGAAAATCAGAAGAGATTAAGAAAAGGTAGCAATAATATTCAACAGAAGTATGCAAAAAAGATCACTATATCACCAATAATCATGATGGTATGGTTACTGATTTAGAGCAAGGCATCTTAGAGACTGAAGTCAAGTGGGTCTTAGGAAGCATTGCTAACAGTAAGGCTAATGGAGCTCATAGAATTTGAGATGAGGTATTTAGAACCCTAAAAGTTGATGCTGTTAAAGTGTTGCACTCAATATGCCAGTAAATTTGGAAAAGACAACAGTAGTCATTGGATTGGAAAAGATCACTTTATGTCACAATCCTAAAGAAGGACAATGCCATGGGTGTTCAAATTACTGAACAATTTCATTTATTTCACATGCTAGGAAGGTTATACTTAAGATTCTGAAAGCTAGGTTCCAGTAATTTGTGAAAAAAAAGAATTTTTGCAGCAAACTGTTTTTAGAAGAGACAGAGGAACTGGAGACCAAATTGCCAAAACACGCTGGAATGTGGAGAAAGCAAGGGAGTTTCCAAAAAGCCTCAGCTTCTGCTTCACTGATTACATTAAAACCTTTGACTGTGTGGATCACAACAAAATGCAGCAAGTCCTCAAAAAGAAGTACCACATCATCTTACTTTTCTCCTGAGGAACCTGTATGTGGGCCAAAAAGCAAAAGTTTAAATGAAACATAGAACAAGTGTTTGATTTAAGATTAGAAAGAGAGAATGACAAGACTGTATGTTGTCACCTTTTTTTCAAAATTTAACTTATATGCACAGTACATCATGTAAAATGCCAGGATGGATGAACTAAAAGCTAAAATTAAGCTTGCCAGGAGAAATATCAAC
>JAQQSU010004569.1:0-14045 GCA_028627135.1 Pseudochirops cupreus
GGGGGAAAGAGGGGGAGAAAATATGTAACTCAAAATCTTGTGGAAATGAATGATGCAAATTAAAATAAAATTAAAAAAAATATATGACCAAATTTATGGATAAGGGATTATACTTAATTTTGCTGGGCAATATTCCTGGGAGTTTTCATTTGGGGATCTCTTTCAGGAGGTGATTGGTGGGCTCTTAATTTCTACTTTACCCTCTGGTTCTAAGATAGCATGGCAGTTTTTTCTTAATAATTTTTTGAAAGAAATGATCATGGCTTTCAGATAGTCCAATAATTCTTAAATTCTCTCTTCTTAATCTATTTTCCAAAACAAAAAGGGAAAAGGACCTATATGTACAAAAATATTTTAGCAGCTTTTTATGTGGTGGAAAAAAATTGTAAATTGAAGGGATGCCCATCAACTAGGGAATGGCTGAACAAGTTGTGGTACACAATTGTAATGGAATACTATTGCACTATAAGAAATGACAAACATTGGTATGTGGAATGTGTACATGTTTGTGGACAACACAAAATTCAGTAGACCTGAAATATGAATAGTTCTTGTTGCAAGATAACTTAGCAGATATTCCATCTAAACAGCAGCCCTGAGGGAAACAAAACTGGCAAATGAAGACTAGCTTACCAAAATGGGAGCTGGGTACACATCTTTCTGGAGTGGGCATCATCATGAGGGACACTGGGAAACCAGTATAGGTTTCTCAATCAAATCTAATCTAATCAACAAGCTTGTATGCCTCCCAAAAGGAGTGAATGACAGGCTCAAGATAATTGATTGTCACTTTCAGGAAAGTGCCACACCACCATTATCAGTGGATTTGTTTCCACCATGAAAAATACTGATAAGGTCAAAGAAAAATTTTTTGAGATTTCACATTTTCTTCTATTTTTTTTTCCTTCTTCTAACTTTGTTTCATTGTTTCTTGAAGTCTCATGTAGTCATTAACTTCCATTTGCCTGATTCTAATTTTTAAAGAATTATTTTCTTCAGTGAGTTTTTGGAGCTCCTTTTCCATTTGGCCAATTCTAATTTTTAAGGAATTCTTTCCTTCAATAATTTTTTTTTTTGCTTTTTGGAGAGGGAAGGCAGAGCAATTGGGGTTAAGTGACTTGCCCAAGGTCACATGGCTAGTAAGTGTTAAGTGTCTAAGGCCAGATTTGAACTCAGGTCCTCCTGACTCCAGAGCCGGTGCTCTATTCACTGTGCCACCTAGCCACCCCTACACCTTTTTCATGTGGCCAGTGCTGCTTTTTAAGTTCTCTTCAGTGAATATTTGTACCCTTTTTGCCATTTAACCAATTCTGCTTTTTAAATAGTTCTCTTCAATCGATTTTTGTATCTCTTTTTTCTATTTGATCTATTCTGTTTTTTAAGGTATTATTTTCTTCAATATTTTTGTGCCTTCTTTATCAAACTATTGGCTCTTTTTCAAGATTTCTTTGTATCACTCTCATTTCTTTTCTCAATTTTTCCTTTACCTCTCTTGATTTTTAAAATCCTTTTTTGAGTTTTTTTCAGCAATTCTTGTTGGGCCTAATACCAATTTACATTTTTCTTTGAGGCTCTGGATGTAGCAGTTTTGACTGTTGTCTCCTTCTGAGTCTATATTTTGATCTTCCCTGTCATCATAGTAACTTTATAGGCTCAGATTCTTTCTTTTGTTGTTTGTTCATTTTTTCCAGCCTATCTCTTGACTTTTAACTTTATATTAAATTTGGATTCTGCTCCCAGAGTGGAAGAGACACTGTCTGAAGCTTCAGGTTTTTTTGTACAGCTATTTTCAGAGCTAGTTCTGAGAGTCTGTAAGTTTTCAGTTCTTCCAAGGTGATATTATCTAAGGAGATATGTGTTTACTATTCTCCTGGCCTGTGCTCTGAGCTGTGAGTACTTTTTTCCACCATGGAGCTGTGAGCAGAGTCCCACTCTACTGCAGCCTCAAACTCTGTGACCCAGATCCCTGTATGAGCAATGCAACAGAGCCCTGCATCCAGTGCCAGCAAAGGGACCCCTGTAATGTCCTTCTGATCAGTTGTCCAACCACCTTATCATTTGCAGACTGAGCTCCAGAAGCCACTGCTGCCTAATGAGTTGCCCACCACCCAAGGCCTGCTACTGGTTTGTCAGGAGTTCTCTGCATTATACTGTATTCTGCTCTCATCTCAGCACAGCAGCCCTTTCCTGCCAACCTTCTAAGTTATTTTGGGCAGGTGAATTGTTTCAGCTTGTCCTTTTCTAGGTTCTGCCATCCCAAAATTCATTTTTGAAGTGTTATTTTAAAGTTGTTTGGAGGGAAATTTGGGAGAGCTCAGATGAGTCCATGCCTTTTCTCTGTCATCTTGGCTCCACCACCTTCCTCCCACTACCTAATAAGAACCTCTGAGCTCTACACTCTTCATGAATGATTAGAATCAGTCCTGAAGGAACCTAAATTTCAAAAACATAGGGCAGGTGCTTTTTCCTCAAAGTGTTTGGCTCCCTGTACCTCCACCCTGGAGCCTAAGGTGGATAGAAGTTAATTACTTAAAATTTTAGGGTTGTTTCAATCTAGAGTTTTCAAAAAAAAAAAGAAGAGTAGAAAGACACTCAATGCTCAATGTGTATTTGATTCTGGAGGTAACAGGGAGCCACTGGAATTCATTGAGTAGAGATAGGACATGATAGGAAAATCACTTTGGCTATGGGAAAGTTGGGGCAGGGAAACACTTGAACCAGAAAGACCATTTAGGAGACAATTACAATAGATCAGATGAGAGGTGATGAGAGTCTACACTGGTATGTGGCCTATGTGAACACAGGCTTCTGATCACCACTTCCTAGATCCTTCCCCTCCCCCATTCCCCAAAATAAAAAGCCTCCAAAGGCATTTAACAACCAAGGAGCCTCTTAAGGGACCCAAACTTTGATTCTTCTATTTCAATGCTGCCAGTACTAGGGGAACATAGATAGCCACAAACCTCACTGAGAGTCTCTTCATGGATATATACACATAGAGTACCAATGCCCCACAGGCATCCACATGCAAAAGTACACAGGGGTGCTCCCTTCATGTGATCACTGCATAGTCAGGGATTTGTGAGCACAGTGAACGGAGTCAGGGTCTAGGCTGATACAATAGTAATAGTGATGTTTAGAGGATCTTGGAGTTCCTTTGCCCTTCTCTATAGCAACAGAACTCCAAAACCTTCTAGAGGGACTGGCTGTCAACATCCATAGGAAGGATCTTCCAGGCAGTGAAGAGCTAGAAATGAGGTGACCCCATGAACTCAAGCAGGGTCCAGCCTGACCAGGTCAGTAGCCCCTGACCCCTCAATATCTGTCTGCCTCTTCCTCTTGTTGAGGCCCTATCCCCTCTCTCTTATTCCTACAAGGCACAGAGGAATGAGAGGGTTAATACTGGAGGACTGGGGTGGGGATGGAGGAGGAGATGGGATGGCAGGGGGAAGGAAGAATGACCATGGGATGACAAGAGACTAGATGGTGTGATAGATTGGAGGATAAGGGAGTGGGTGACAAACACAGGGGGATACAGGGATGGGTGGGATGACCCCAAGAGCACAGAGTAATTGAGGGGGATGATCCTAGAAGGATGGATATGATAACCCCAGAGCACAAGGGAATGGGCAGAATGACCTGGGCAGTGTTCCTGAGGTCCCACATATCCCCACAGGTCCCACCCCATGGCCTCAAAGAAGAAGAGTGGGGGCTTGGGCCGCCGGGGTGCAGGGGGTATGGGAGGCACAGGGGGTACAGGGGGCACAGGCATCGATGGCAAGGAGACGGTGGTGCTGTCAGATCGCTACCAGTTTCTGCAGAGGGAGTTTGCAGCATTGACTGAGCAGCTAGATTCCTCTGAGAAGTATGTGCAGAATGTGCTATGGGAGAATGATTTCCTGGAACGAGAAGCTGCCCAGCTACGTGAGGAGAACCGGCAATATGCATCTTACTTGTCCTTACGGGCCCAGCGCCGTGCCAACTTCATCATCACACTGGATGCACAGAACCGTGCAGACCTGGCCCAGGTGCACTTCCAACAAGAAGAACTCATTGCTCTGTACCAGGGTCGCGAGGGCGCAGTCCGCTCCCAACTCACAGAGATGGAGGACCGCTCGGCCCAAATGGCATATCAGGTGGAACTGCTACAGCCCTTCAAGGTCAGTGACTCATGGGTGACCAGGGGGACAGATGGGGGCTGCACATAGGGCTGGGGAAACGGGAGAAGACCTAGATGAGGGATCAGATAAGGACTCCACAGTGCCTTCAGAGATGGCTTCTAAAGGCCATCAGACTCAACTGGGCCTTTGCCCCATACACTTCTCTGTCCCCTGAATCTCAGAGATGCTGGCTCAAAGGTCTGGACATGTGATAACCTATATCAAACCTAGGGGATTGCACAAAGGGGACTGTCCATGTCAACACCTTGGGACTGATCCTGTGGCCCCCTGGACCCTCCCAGGAGCTACAACTGGAGCAGCTGGCCAGGATCAAAACCCTGGAACGAGAGTTACTGCACATGCGGGTAGAGCACACCCAACTGCTGCACCGTGTGAAAGGGCGCTTCCTGGAGGACAAAGCTGCATGTGAGCGTGAGGCCCGGCAGCAGGTTCAGCTGCTGGTGCGCAGGGCAGAGAGGGAAGCCACTCGCTCCCTCCTCATACACATTCAGTCTATCAAGGCCGAGAACAAGCGTCTCCGGCAGGAGCTCCTGGAGCTCCTGCTCCGGACAAAGCTGCTACAGGATACCAGGCAGGAGCTGCTGGAGCAGCGGAAGCGGTTACGGCAGGAGCATGAAGATACCAGGGAACTGGCCAAAATCCATGGCTGGCTTCAGCGGGGCCTCGATGGGCCCCAGCTTTGGGAGCCACCTCTCCATGAAATCAGCTCAACTTCACCCTCATCCTTGGTCACACCTTCCTCACTCATGCCCACCACTTCACCCTTGCCTACCTCCTCACCCATGCCCCAAACCTCATTCATGCTCCACACCTCACTCGTGCCTCCAGCCTCACTCATTCCCCTACTCTCACCCATTCCCCCAGCCTCACCCATTCCCCCAGCTTCACCCATTCCCCCAGCTTCACCCATTCCCCCAGAATCTTCAAAAAGCACTGCAAGGCTCAATATTCTGGCTGGTAACCCCGATGACTCTTCATCTGCCCTTACAATCTCCAATATCAAGTCTCCAACTCCAAGTGGACCTCATGAGGTTCATCCTCAGCCCTCTTTATAGAGCCATGTCACTTCCCATGATGAGTCTTATGAGAATGGGATCAAAGGCAGATCCCTGAGCAGGGCCCTAGGTGCTGGAGAGGTTGAGGGGGAAGGGGGAAGCAAAAAAGGGAGAGTTTCTAATAAAGGTCTATGTCATGACCCCTGTCCTGCCTTTATGATCACCTATATGTGACCTTCAGCAACTTGCTACCCTTCTCTGTGCCTGTTTTCTCATCAGTAACAAGAGCGAAGTGGGCCAAATCATCCTGAAGGTTCCTCCCAGCTCTAACATTCTATGATTCCAGGCTTATTCTCTGTTCATTTATTTACTGATTTATTCATAATGTGGATTGGTAGCTAGCTGGGCCAGTAGATAGAGTGCTCCGCCCAGAGTCAGGAAGACCTGAGTTCAAATGTGGCCTCAGACACTGACTAGCTGTGGTCAAGTCAATCAACCACTGTCTGACTCAGTCTCCTCATATGTAAAGTGGGGATAATAATGGCACCTACCTGCAGAGTTGTTGTAAGAATCAAATGGGGTAATATTTGTTATAAAAAAAAAAACGCTTAACACGGCACCCGGCACGTAGTAGATATTATGTAAAAGCTTATTCTCTTCCCCCTTTCCGCTGAGCTAAAAAAAAAAAAAGGGACAGTTGGTGTGGATTCAGTGTGCACCAGTGCTATGTTTGCCATAGAATCCTCCATCTGATTTATTTCTCTGCTCTCTGCAACCTACAGAAAAGTAGGTTATCAATTAATTGGTTAATGAACTAGGAAGGGACTGGAGTATATAACTTGGCCACCAGGTGGCACTATCCTCTAGCCACTAACCAAAGGCTTTCACCAGGTGTTCAGAGCAGAGGTGCAGGTTTTCCCAAAGGCCTCGATATTTCCGCTGCTCATCAAAAGTCTTTCAGTCTACCAACTCTTAGAGTTTTTCTTCTCCCAGTGATGCAGCCCCAATCAAATACTGGTCCATCGGGGCAGCTAGGTGGCTCAATGAATAGAGCACTGGCCCTGGAGTCAGGAGGACCAGAGTTCAAATTCGGCCTCAAACATTTAACACTTACTAGTTGTGAGACTTTGGGCAAGTCACTTAACCCCAATTGCCCTGCCTTCCCCCCTGCCAAAAAAAAAAAGATTAAATATTGGTCTATGGATATGGAATAAGAAAATGATGAGTTGCCCTGAAATGTTAAAATCAGAGAAATGTCAACGGTTCTGCCCCCACCCAATATTTAGGACATCTCCTGTTCTCATTGACTTCATAGGACTCAAATTTTGACATTTTTAATAGTCATGTGATTTATTCAAACAAAGGAAAGTAAATGTTTAAAGTAAAAGAACGATCAAGCCCAAACTTTCCCCCAAAATCTTCTACCCATTCTTGTTGCTGGATATGTGAAAAGAAGAAGAGAATTTGCACATCTGGGATGCCAGTATTTAGCTCAAAAGGTAAAAGAGCACAACAGAAACACATGCCTCCCTCCCCCTCACACAACTAATTATTCCTTTTAATTCTATGATAGTAGTCCACCCCAGCACTCTGGAACATGCTCCAACCGCAATACTCCCCATAAATCTTGGCCCACAACTTCCATCTCCACGCCAGATCCTGACCTCAGTTCTGGCTGGTCTAAGGCACAGTAGTTAGCATTTCAGAGGCCAATGAAACAGCAGCAGTTGTAGTACCATTACTTACTGCCACTAGCTGTTCTCCCTTTTCCTTCCTCTCCTCCCTTCCTCTCTCCTTCTCTATTTCCCTTCATCTCTTTTTCCTCTCTCTCTCTCTCTCTCTCTCTCTCTCTCTCTTTCCCTCTCCCTCATCCTCTCCCTCTCCTCTCTCTTCCCTAAATTGAAACCTAATGGGAAAAAAATTCAGTTCAGCCATATGGAAAGACTCAGATGGAATTGAAGACCAAAAACCTCTCCCCATGAACAGCCTAGGAGTAAGTTACAAGTTCGCATGAATAATCTCATCTTTTCTCTTAATTTCTTAGCTTCATCATAGTCTCAAACTTGTGATTAAGCAGTCCTGCTTTCATGTCTTGAAGACTCAGTTTCTTCTGTGCCTGCCTTCAGAGTCCCTCATACTCCCACAGAAATATAACACATTTTAAGTCCTGATCCAAGGTCATGGATTAAAAATATGAGTCTGTACCTAATTGTGAAAGCTTGGGCTACTTTCTCTAACCTTTACTTTCCTCATCCATAAAATTGAGAAGTTGGGATAAGTGATCTAGAATGTCCCTTTTATCTCTAGAGAGTACGGTTATTCTTAAGTTACATAGTGGCCTATATGATGCAAGGATGTCCACTCTTTCCACTATTATTTAATATAGTTTTGGAAATACTGGCAACAGAAACAAGACTAGAGAACAAAGTCAAAGGCATAAAGATAGGGAAAGAGGAGACAAAACTATCCTTATGTGCTGATGATATGACAGTATGCTTGGAAACTCCTAGTAAGTCAGCAAAGATATTGAGAGAATTAACTGCTTCAGCAAAGTTACAGGCTACAAAACAAAACCTCAAAAATCAACTGCATTTCTATGGAATAATAAAAGCCAAGAAGAAATAATTGAAAGGAAAATCTTGTTGCAAATAACCACAAGATACATAAAATCTCTAGGGATCAGTTTACCAAAGCACAAAAAAAAAGATTGGTCTCGATTCAATCACAAAGTGCTCTTTTTCAAAAATAATTTATTTTATTTTTTCATCAAACAAAGCGTTTCCCTAAGAAGACAATAAAAAGATGATTGCACATGAAACTGCAAATCTACCATGTACAACTTGCTATTTCCTGCAAATATAGGATGAAGTTATCATGTAAATTCCTTGTTTTCTTCCCTCTTCTCCTCCCCCCAAGATGGTTCCCATTAGACACAAATAGGAATGTATATGTAAAATTATTCTATACATATTCCTATCAGTTCTTTCTCTGGATGCAGATGATATCTTTCTTCATATGGCCTTTATTTTTAATTTGCATATTTTATCATAGTCAAAATTACTTAGTTGCTCAAAGTTGTTCTTAAAACAATATTGCTTTTCCTGTATGTAATGTTCTTTCAATTCTGTTCACTTCACTCTTCATCATTTTGTGCAAGTTTTTCCATGCCTTTCTAAAATCATTGAGCTCATCATTTCTTATAGCACAGCAGTATTCCATCACAAACATACACCACAACTTGTTCAGCTATTCTCCAGCTGATAGGGATCACCATGATTTCCAGTTCTTTGCCCCCACAAAGAGAGCTGCTATAAACATCCCAATCACATTCAAAGTTATAATTACTATTTGTGAATTTCTTTGCATCTTATTTTTACTCACTATTTTCTTTCTGATCCCCTTTTTTTAACCCTATCCCTATTACCTTATCTTCTCCCCCACTTCATCCGCCCCTGCAAAAGTCCCTGATCCCCTCACCTCATCTCTCCAATTTCAATCCAAACACCCCTCCAAAAGTCCTCCCAATTCTCCTAAATCCCAATCCACACACCCCTCTAAAAATCCCTACCCTACCCTGTCACCCAGTTTTCTCACCTCTCTACATGTTCAGAAGACTTCTATACCCTTCCAGATACACACACTGTTTCCCCTTCAATCCAGATGAGAGTGAGATTCCAACATTGCCAACCCTCCTCTTCCACCTGCTTCCTCTGTATTAGTTCTTCCTTTCACACCTCATTTTTATAATATAATTGCTCCCTTTTAACTTTTCCTACCTAATTTTGTTTTTTTAGAATCACTCCATCATACACAACTCAGCCCCAACCTTTCTTTCAAATTACTTTAGTAATTATGACAGTTTTAAAAATACTGTTAACATTTTAATATATATAATGAGTAAATAGTTTGACCTTAATAAGTGCTTTATAATTAGTCTTTAATGTTTTCCTTCCATGCCTCCTGGATCTTTTATATTGAATTTTCCACTGAGTTTTTTTTACAGATGCCTAAAAGTCTTTCAATTCATCAAATATCCATTTTTTTTTCATTCAGGATTATACTCAACTTTGCTGGGTAAATTATTGTTGGACACAACTCTTTTGCTCTTTGAAATACAATGTTCCACTCAAGGGATTGTGAAACTTAATGTTGTAAACTAAAAGTAAATAAATATTTTTTAAAATAAATACAATATTTCAAGATCCATGGCTTTTTAAAATAGAAACTGCTAGATCTTGTGAAATCCTGATTGTATTTCTCCAGTATTTAAATTGTTGCTTTTTTTTTTTTTGCTTGCAATATTTTCTCCTTAACCTGGGATTTTTTAAAGTTGGCTCTGATATTACAGTGTTTTCCTTCTGGGATCTCTTTCAGGTGTTGAACAGTAGATTTTTCTTTCTTCTACTTTAGCCTCTTGTTCTAGAATTTCAGGGCAATCTTCCTAAATAATTCCTTGCAATATTGTATCCAGGTTCTTTTTTTTAATCATAACTTTAAGGTACTCCAACAATTCTTATGTTGTCTCTCCTTGATCTGTTCTCCAGATCAGTTGCTTTTCTTATGAGATGTTTCAGATTCTCTCTTATTTTTTCTAGTTTTATTATTTCCTAGTGTCTTATAACATCATTCAATTCCTCTTACCCAACTCTAGTTTTTAAGGAGTAATTTTCTGTTTTTCCAGTTGGTTAATTTTCCTTTCATAATTTTCTTGGATTGTTTTTTCCCCTAATTTTTCCTCAATCTCTCTTATTTGAGTTTTGAATTCCTTTTTAAGTTCTTTCAAGAATTCTTTTGGGGCTTGTGACCATTTGATGTTACTCTTTAGGGTGGGAGTGGCTTTTTTTTAACTTCACTATCTTTCTCAAATAACCCAGATCCTCTTTTACACCAAAGTAGCTATCTATGGTTGGGTTCTTTTTCCTTTTCCTTAATCATTTTTATTTTATTTTATTTTATTTTATTTTATTTTATTTTTAGTGTCTTTTTATTATAATCAGTTTTTAATTCCAAATTGTGGATAATGTTACCCTAGGCCTTAGGTCCTCCTTACTGTTATTTTCTGAATTCTGTCTAGGGGCTCAACTTCAAGGACTCTTCTCCCCTAAGCTACAGTTAGAGCCCCCCAGCCATGCTGTCCCCAAAATATTCTTACTTCCTGTAGTACAGCACTCACCAGACATGTGCTCATTCTTCCACACCCACAGCCACAGCCCAGGATCATTTCTGGTTGGCACTGCTAGGCTTGGCTTCTGGAATCATGGGGGAAGGTTGTCTTTCAATTTTCCCCCACTCAATCTTCTGCTGTTCTTTATGAGATAAAAGTTTGTGAGATGAAACTTCTTGAGGCCTAGTCTGCTTCCCAAAGGGTCTGCCCTGAGGGCCTACTGTTTGCCAGCTCAGGGGAGTCAACCTGGAGGTATTTACACTTCACTCAAGCCAAACCTCAGCCCCTGGAGTTCCTGCCTTTTCTGAGCTCCTCGCAAGCTATCTTAAAAGAACAAGTACTTTGCCCTTTTATTTTCACTGCTCTCCATTCATTTCATGGTGATTTTCTGTCTGTTTGTGGAGGAAATCTGGAGAGCCTGGAAATTTCTTCCTTACTCTACCATCTTTCCATAATGTCCTTTTCCAAAGTGCTCCTTTAAGAAATAAAGACTAGAAGAAGAAATAAAGTTAGAGGAATAGTCAGTGTTCATGGGTAGGCTATGCCAATATAATAAAAATGTCCACACGACCATAGCAAATTAACATTTTTTAGCACCTTACTAATAAAATTACCAAGAAGATACTTTATAGAAGCTGATTTTTCAAAAAGAAAGCATCCTTCTATGGATGATAGCAGTCTATCCCCAGCACTCTGGAACATGCTCTGGCAGCTCCATACCCCCTATAGCCTCTGATCAAGTTTATACTTTGCAGGGAGTTTCTGCATGTGGCTGCAGGGGCACTGAAAGGGTATAAATTATTGATTGGTTTTCCATATAGAATACGGATAAGGAGTAGTGACAGAATCACAGGACACGTGACAAATTATGTTAGTTCTCACCTCCTAACATCCCTTAACTCCTCAATCAGTCAATTAGCTATGTGCCAGGCACTGTTCTAAATGCTGGGGATACAAAGAAAGGCAAAAAAAAAATAGCCCCTGTACTCAAGGAGCTCACAATCTAATGAAGGAGACTAGATGAAAACAACTATGCGCAAACAAGTTACATACAGGATAAACTGAAGATAGCCTCAGAGGAAAGACACTAAACAAGAAGAAGAAGGAAAGGGAAAGACATCTTACAGGACTCTAGCTGAGACTTGAAGGAAGCCAAGTAACCAGGAGGCAGAGATGAAGAGGGAGAAAGTTACAGGCACTGGGGACATTCAGTGAAAACGCATATGTAAGAAATGGCAAGAACACCAATAAAAATGAGTCATAGAGTGCATGGAGGGGAATGTTGTATACGAAGACCAAAAGTGTAGGAACAGGCCAGGTTGGGATGAGCTTTTCAAAGTCAAACAGAGAATTTTATATTTGATCCTGGAGGGAATGGGGAACCACTGAAGTTTATTAAATAGAGGTAGTTGTAATTGTTTTCTGTTCAGTCACTAGCTCCAAATCTCAGATTCCAACTCCCTAGCCCTATATAGACCCCGCAGCACGTTATCTGTATACTGTCAACCTGTTTCAAAAGTTTGGTTAAAGGAAACAAACAAATAGTAATATAAAATTGCAACATTTATTCATTATTCCTCTAAGGCTAGCTTTAGTACTGCTACATGGAGTGCAGACTTGAGTCCTGACTGAGGAACAAAAGAATGAGAGAGCTTAAGTATATTTTAGGACCATCCCAATTAGGGGTGGCTGAGTTACACAAATGTATGATCCCCATAATGGTTTAATCATTGTATGAGAAAAGGAATTTCTTAATTGGATAAATGATAAATACAGAAAAACAAGAGAGCTGGCAAAGTGTCAATTGAAATTATGATTCAGAACATCTGTTTCTCCTTTACCATTCACATTTCATAATAAGGTATATGTTCAGAAAATCTTAAGATAAAAAAGTCCCATTACTCAAGTTAATGCTTTGAGTTGAGGGTCTCATCCTTAATGGTCATAAAGTAGGCTTCTTCTGGTTTGTTGACATAAGAAGAGGTATTCTCCGAGCTCACTCAGAGAAGCAAGACAAAGCTGGGTCTGAATTGGAAATTTATGATCTCTGGATGCCTGTGTTAAATTCTACTCCCAGCCTTATCTGGTCTCTGGAATGGCTGAGATAGAAAGAGAGCTTTTTTTGTAAAATGAAGCAGAGCAGCCTCTTTGATCAATTCAAACTTTAGCCAAAATATGATATTAAATGATTATCAATACTAATCCAAGCAGACCTCTTGTCATACCAAAGAAGATGTCCAGGGCTCATTCATGATATAGATGTGTTCTCATCTGATAAATATTTCAGGGCTAAGTGGAGTGGAGAGTAGGAGACACCTAGTTAACCCGTATATGTTCTCATCCTATAAATGTCTCAGGGTGTAGGATCTTATCACTTACTTTAAATGGGGTGGGATGATTGTCTAGGCTGAACACCTCCACCCTTACATAAAAAAATGTTTAAATAAATAAAAGGTGACTAATTAATGACTGGGACTTCTTGACAGAATTGAGAGAACCATTTAGGAAGTGGGTATGAGGAGAACAAACCAGGACTGGGAGAATAGGGGGAGAAGAGTAAGATCATCTTGTCATCCAGAACTTACAGAAAACAATAAATAGCTACAGTAGGTCCCACCTACTGATCAAGTAGGATCAGACTGGGTGAGCTGCAAGTCTTTGCTCCTCCACCCTCATTAGACTCAAAGAACTAGCAAAATGCCCCCACTCCCTCACTCGTGTAGGAGTATGTGGGGAAATTCCTAGCCTAGAAGGGGCAAAGAAGAGAAAACAAAACAAAACCAGGTAGAGATGTCAAGCTCAGTTTGCATCTCTGTGAGAGTGTGTATTCAACTTTCATTTTTAACTTTACTTAATTAAGTTGCAGTAACCATATATAGCAAACTTTAATTCTTTAGCACAATGAAGATCATGGGGGGGGGGGGAGGAGGGAAGGTGAGATGGATAATTATTTCAAAGGAAATGAAGGCTCAATTAAGGTAACCCAAGGTCCTTTAAAATATTTTATTAATTCTCTCTAAGAGTTAAATTCTGACTGCTTTTTCTATAGAAAAGCTCAGACTTCATGCTCCCTCTAGTGGACAGAAGGGATATTTCAGTCTATTGAAAGGTTGAGAGCCCCACACGTGTAGTCAGAAAGGGAATGGCTCAAGTAGAGTTGCCACACTGTGGCTAATTCGATTATTGTAGTGAGGCTCTCCCAAGTCCCTCAGTAGATTTTCATGCTGCTTTACTTATGCAGAAGGGAGGCAGCACCAAGCCCAGTATCACATTAATTATACAGAAGCTAATTGCCAAAGGCAGGAAATGGCAACAGAGTCAGGGACAGAGGCCATTTCAGGCCCCTCTCCCCCAAATCTAATTCATGATCCCTTTTCTTTTTTAGCACATTCCACCTAGAAGAATAGATGGAATGCATCCAATAATAGTCTGGATTATTTTAATAGTATCCCTCTGCAACAGTGATTGTCATTTTGAAGATGGCATGTCCTGCTGAGCTTGGACAGAATATCACAAGGACAATTGTATTTTAGTCATTTCAAAAATGGAAGGCCAGATAGATTAGATTTCACACACACACACACACACACACACACACACACACACACACACACACACACACACACACACACACACACACACACACACACACACACACACACACACACACACACACACACACACACACACACACACACACACACA